>JAECMU010233119.1:0-15815 GCA_016106625.1 Dracogyra subfuscus | reverse complement strand
ACCACTCCGTGGGGGGGAAATTGCACTTTGTTTGAGGATCGGTAATGTTAAAAGAAATTATTTTACTCTGGTTTACTGAAACCTAATCTATCTATAGTGGAAACTATATACATTTTTCTTTTAAATTATTGGTGTAAAAAATGTTGTTTTATTTTGATAGTATAACATTTATTTAGTAGCATGAAATGTAATTGTCAAAATATTTTGTATAAAGTAACTAGTAAAAAGACAATGGACTGTAGGCAGGCCTTTTGCAACAAATTTCAGTTTGATAAAAGAGTTTTTTACCTTAAGAAAATCTGTATCCTGTTGGGTGTTAAATTCCTTTACAATGAATGTCAAGTTTGCTTCATTATCCACCATCCACTCACAGACCTGGTTATTTGCATAATTGGCCACGCCATACCCAGGTGAGAAGATATGTCCATAATCCTTTGTAAGGTTTGCAGAACATCCTAAAATAGAAATAATATACCACTTTTATAAATTGAATTAATAGTCAACTAGCTGCAATACATTGCTAACGGCCTGCATCATACCTGCATTAGCGGGCCATAGTGGCAAAGCTTATATAGCCCATAGACATTTTCACAGATGATATTCTGCAATATGAGCTTCTGTTAGAATGTGTTGACCACTTTGACAATGACAATATTAACATTTCCAACAAGAGGCAGAATTAAGACGGTACTGGTACAGAAAATGGCAGCTTGTGTCAAACGGGCATCTCAGTTAATAAATGATACTTTGCTCTGAATTTTATAACTTTTTCATATTTATATACTTAAAAGGATTAAAAATAGTACGTTCACTCATCCATGAAAAGTTGATTAATAAAAATGTCATTAAATGTGTTTTTTTCACATTGGTATAGTTATAGGTCCTCAGGCAGTTGTATTGGACCTTCGATCAGTGGCTATACTGGTCCTTGGCATTGCAACCCTCAGACCTATAACAAGGCCAATATGACAAATGACTCCTCTGAAGAATTCCTTTATATCATGTACACGTATTTATAAAATTAATGTGTTAGAAAACAAACATTTCAGTTGGAGATTGAAAATACCTTGGAAATAGCTGAACTTGAATCCTTTTCCCGTCCAGTAACTAAACGTCTGCATGATGATGTACATCTTGTTGCTTGTGGAGAAAACATACGGCATATCTGTCATGCTACCTTTGTATGTCGCCAGAAGTGAATCTGAAACTGAATCGCCATCACGAACCAATACCTGGTCATTGCCTTTCAAATCCAGTTCCATAACCTAAAAGATACAGGAAGAATTTTCTGTCATATTACAGGCAAAATAGAAACAGCCCTTATAAGAAACCTATGAAACAAAGCAGTTAAAAAAAATAAAAATAAAGTGTCTGTGTCTCTTTAGGAGGATAAAATGTCCTATATAATATAATTACAAGTCTGCATTATTGGAGTTTGCGTTTTCTTGTCAAATGCCTAACTAAAGACAAAGTGAATCAACATCAAAATTAGAAAAATAATCATATTCCTTAAAACATCATTTAGAACCCAGCATATCCATATATTAATCAGTTACAGGGTGAAGAAAACAAAAACAAGTACCGTCTTAACTGAATTGCCAAGGAAGTGACATTTGTTAATGACACCTCAATACTTTACTAATTAGCTTGATACTAATATTTATTACATACCTATTCAATTTTACTATAGTGATATAGACATTTTCAAACTGTATGATACATTTTATCTTGTATCACACATATGTGCAATCTGGACCAGAACTTTTAAATGGGGAATTCCTTTTTATCTTTACTGGAGTTAGCACCTTTTTATTACCGATGTCAGGTATGATTTACAAATTACGTCACATCATATTTGAAACATTACACAAGGCTGCCATGACGTACTCAACACATTTTATTTATGGTTATATGGCGTCAGATGCAACAAATAGGAAGCAAAAACAACGTATGTAAAGTTATATATATATATATATACACTCAACCTGGGTTTCTGCCAGAAGGTAAAATGGGTATGGTGCTATATCCCAGAGTTTTAGCACATTTTATTTTTTAAGTTAACCATTTGACAAAATCAATTACTCTTTTCATTTCTGTATGATTTTCTTAACCCTAATCCTAAACTTAACCCATTTTCTTTCTGGGGAAGGCTCCCCATATTCTGTTGACTGTGGTTGCATTCAATTTCATAGCGCCATACCCACAAATTTCTTTTTGACAAATACACCGTCAACACATTACTTAGCTTAACACTGAGATATGAAACCAGTATTAGCCAGGCTTAAATCTGATGACTTTTACTTATGTTGCTTTACTTAGCACCTACAATTTCTGCAGGCCCAAAGGAAGGTTACTTGGACTAGTCGAGGACCCATACTAGTTATATGTGTGTGTGGGAAGTGTACTTCTTCACAAAATATTTATTTTTGACTGCTCATAAGTGTAATTTGCTAACTTCTGAAGGACAAAATATCCATACTTGAGACAATAATTGTCAGCTGTTTTCAAAGTTTTTTTATCAGCTTGTTCCAAATAACACAAAAGATAAATAGAAAAAACTAAAAATATATACTAAAAGGCAAAATTTATTGTGACACATAAAAGACAAAGATAACTGATGATAAGTTTTTACTACCATGTATGAAGCATTATAAAATGGAAAAAGAAATGTCTGAAGGTATGGAAATGAACAGTAGTCCATGAACCACATCACTAGGGGGAGTCCTGAGCAAAGTTCACACAGTCAGTAGCAAGTGTGTCCACCTTGAGCATTGATACAGGCCTGGCACTGTTGTCTCATTGATGCCATTAAATGCTGGAGAAAGAGATGGTACCGTATGGGCTATGAGGGTTGCTGCTGGAACTTGCTTTGCAGATGCGTGATTTTGATCCATGTGTCTTGGCAAGGGGCTGTCACGGGTGGTTGGCCTCTATGTTTTGTTGATATTGTTGCCATAAGTGCCATATAGAATTTCTGTGGACATTGAATTGATGTGCGACGTCACACTGCAAGGTCCCAGATGCAAGAATCCCTATGACTGAGGTGTGGCACGACCAAACAAATAGCATAAAACAGTTCATTTATGGTTTTCTGACTTATGGACTTTTGAAGGCTGCACAGAGTGGCAATGATTTGCGACTGAATGTCTGGCATTTTATGGTGAACACTGGACAGCATTTCTGCCGAATATTCCATGTTTCTTGCACAAAGCATGCAATTGCTGCAACAACTGCTTGGTTGCATTTCTTTGAGCTGTTTCGTGCACATTTTCTCTGGTTTACATCCATAAATCCATTCACAAATTTATTACTCTAAACAATCCATGTCACAATAACATTTGCCTTTGAGTATATACATGTATATGAAAGACAAAGGTATTAAATCTATATAACACTTTAACTTTACATTCAGTATTATAATAGACATAAAAAGTGCTAAAATATTTAGGATTTAAAAAAATAAACTAATGTTTACCTTACCTCAAAAGCAGTCTTTAGTAATGTGATCTTAAATATGGTAACCTGACTAGTGAATGCAGGTAATTATTTGTTGAACCAACTCACCTGAGTGTATACGGTTACACATTTTTTAAAGTTAACCATATCTTGGTAATATGACATGGTTAGTAAATAACAAAAACACTATTATCACATCTTATATTACTGATCTAGTAAATGCACATATATTTTGTTTCCCTTGTTATCTTAAAAGTAAGGTTACAGTTCTAACAGATAATTAAGATCTTTGTAATATGATCTCATGTGACCTGGCTGGTAAATCAGGGCTCAGTAAGCCTCCCAGAGTTCGCCATTCTTAGCTGACATCTACGTTGTTAACCAGTAATTCTCTATATAACTTCAAAAGTATTTACTTCTGATAGCCACTCTTACTGTGATGCTACATGATACGAGTGCCTCGTATAAGAACAGTTGACTGACAAAACACACATTATGATTTGATCGGTTGCTATGAGATCAACTACACTCATACTAGTAAAAAGTATTATGTGAAATAATTGCCTTTAGTTTGACAAATTATTGGTAACTTTATAGTCATTTCATTGTCACTTAATTAAATAACAGGCACACAAAATTTGTTTGCTTAAAGAGCTATTTCGGACTACTAATTATCAAATTCTAGCTCTCACTCAAAATTTCAAATTCAAACAACCATCAAAATTGCGCCAAAATTCTTTGAATGAAATTGCGCACTCAAATCCTTTTCGGACCTACCCATTAGGGTATCAAAACTCCATAGCACTTACTAACCCCTGACCTGCCTCCAAGTCGATTGGGCTACTGGTTCTCCCTTGAACCTGATAGCGCAGGTGGTCCCCTCTTACCCTCCCTGACACCTTTCCTGTCACAGACGGAGGGATCCGGCCAAGGCTGGTCCCTGCGACTGCGATAGGTGTACGCTACAACCGCTTGCTCTGAACGTGTACATTAAATTCTTAGGATTAGGATTAGGACTGTTTGCTTGAAATGTATTGCTCTGCATATACATGTTTTGTTTTCTTAGCTTACCTGCAGAGTAATAATCTTTGTTTTCTTCTCAGCTGTAATAATCCAGGTGTAGTCCTGGTTGCCAAGATAATTCCAACCCATGTCGTACAAGGGTGACATCATTTCCTGTTTAACATCTCTAGCAGTTAGACCTTTGTAGTCTGGAAAGTTTGCCTTCCCTGCAAATAAAAAGTACATAATTTCATAGTTAAAATTGGAATTTGGGAACATGCTCACATTTTGTGATTTGGAGTTTGTCAGTATAATTGTATGCTCTTGTGGTGTTGTTAAAACAAAACAAACTTTATATGGTTAAACAATTAATACCACCAATGCAAAATGGAGACCACAATCTAACTGAAAAAATTCTTAAGAGTCTGTGTTTTATAATAAACATCCCAAATCACATGAACGAATTGGCAGCTGTGATCGATCAGCGACTGGACCGTACATGGAGTGAGTGGGGTGTTCTGTGTTGATATTTAAATGTTAAAAGTTACAATGGCATGAAATAAATAATATCATTTTCATCCGAGGTTAGCATTTTGTTAATGTTTTTTTTTTTATCAATGTTTACACAATATTAGACGTGGAATTAAGATACGAACGAAAACACTACACATGTCGGAGGCATTCCTGGAATTTTGACATTGTAGAAAATTCTGGTTGCCTATGATAGCGTATGTAAATAGTCTGATTTAACATACCAATTAACCAATGGAAGAAAAGGCTTATATTCCAGTTGCAGTAGAATAATTATTAAGCATTTTAAACATAAAATAATCATATCAGTATTCTTGCAGAATCTATTTCAATTTATGGCTACACATAAAGTGGTAAACAGAGCTAAAGTTTTGATACTGACTTTCATAAAACGATGCATTGAATCCACTGGCTCCAACTGATGAATCCGATGTAAACTTGATGATCATAAAATTGTTGGAGCTAACGAATCTTAAGGTCTTTCCACTGAGATTGCCCGAGAGTCTCTCGACAAAAAGAGACATAGATTCTGTGCGACCACCCACCAAAATTTCAACTATGTCATTTCCTTGTTCTGTGTTGAAAGCATCAAACTGAAAATGAAAGTAGAACGGTTGACAGTAAGATGGATAAAAGCAAACAGTTTTTAGCTGACTAGATAAAAAAAATAAAATAAAAGTTTATTTGGAATAATGACACTGTAGCATTCTGATTCATGGATCATTAAATATTGGATGTCAAACATTTGATAATTTTAACACACTGTCTTAGAGGAAACCTGTTACATTTTCCCATCAGCAACAAAGGATATTTTATGCAATTTAAGCATGAATATGTAACAAGAACAAAATTCAAGACTTCCATAATACTGGTTCATTTCAACAAGCATTAATTGTATTAAAAAAAAGAGAGTATTTTTAAGAAATTTAAATTGGTGTATAATTTTAAATACATCACCGGATCATTACAACAATTAAGGAAAGCAACTAATTGCACTAACTAACTGCATGGGACAATATTTTAATGAAAATGGAAATCTATACCTTAATGGAATCAAAATTAATGTTAAAGCACTGTAGGACTGGAAATGTATGTGATGTTAATAAAGCATGGGACTGTTTTGGAATGAAGGTTTATACCAACCTCAAGAACAACATTGGATCCAGATGGCAACTCGATCACCCACAGACAGTTAGCCCCATTAGGGTAAGCAGAAGGGTGGTTCTCAGAAACAATCCTGCCAGCACTTTGTTTCATCAGCATAGTACACCTTGAAGCTGAAATGATATAATTATAAAACCAATTAAACAAAAAAGAAAGAAAGATATTATTTATTTAACGACACACTCAAAACATTTTATTTACTGGTATATGGCGTCAAACATATGGTTAAGGACCACACAGATAATGAGAGAGAAAACCCACTGGCACCACTTCATGGACTATTCTTTTGATTAGCAGCAAGCGATATTTTATATGTACTATCCCATAGACAGTGTAGTACATACCACAGCCTTTGATATACCAGTCTTTGATATACTGGCTGGAACGAGAAATAGACCAATGAGCCCAGTGACAGGGATCGATCTCAGACCAACCACACAGCGAGTGAGCACTGTACCACTGGGCTACATCCTGCCTTATAAAACCAATAAGGTATTGTTTTAAGATTCTATTTCGTGCTGGAAATATTGCCTTTATCCGATAAGGTACGAATGAGAAACTTTGTGAGGCTTGCCAAGCAGAGTTCACCATTTGTCCTGAATGGGATAAAGCTGATATCCACTGATCTCTTATTGATTTACTTCTCCATCCCAACAAAACTGTGTAAAGATAACCAACTTTTAATAGAGAAATATTATATAATCAAGCTAAACAAGCAAGCCTTTTGTGGTATAACATCAAACAAGTTTTTAAACTCCTAATTCACAACAGATTATCTATGTTTTGTTTCATTTACTATGACTCAAAAACTGTATTACTATAAAACTCCATCATATGCTGTCATGTGGCATAGAAAAAGCACACCCAAGGTGGTAGAAATTTTAACCTGAGACAAAGCTTGCCAAGTCCCAAGGACTAACTTTTCACCACAGAGGGTGTACTTTTTCTATCCCACATGACCACATATAATGGAAAAAAATTCTCTCATCCATCCAGTAAATAAACTATTATTTTATACAAACAGACAAAGATGAATGAAACATTAAGTTAACCTTTATCATATTTTTTAATAAGGTTTTAATAAGGAAATATTTGTTGTCTGAGGACCTCACATCACCATCTCGCAAATATGATGTCATATTACCAACGATGTCATATTAAGCATATACCTGAGGATGTGAGAAAATGTACTGTGTTGAAATTAATAATATAAAAAATGAGTACATGATAATCTGAAGTGTTATATCAGGGCTTCTAGATTATGGTAGCCCCACTCCCATGGCTAGTGATTTTCAGTGTTGGGCTAGTAAATAATTAGTATAACTAGCCCGATGGCTAGTGGAAAAAACCCTTTGTCAAATGCTGCATTTACATATTTTGTAAATATGAGTATCTTGCCCCCTCTTTTCACCACAATCTAAGGATTTTTAAGCTCTATCTCCCTCTTTAGGTAACATATCCGATTATTACTATTAGTAAAATTGTATTTGTTTAAAGTAGGGCTAGTAAATTTTTAATCATGGCTAGTACATTTTTAAAATCACTGATCCCATGGCTAGTGGATTTTTATAAAATTCTAGAAGTCCTGGTTATATAGTCAATGCCTGATAACATGTATGTGTTATCTAGTCATTAGGAAATGGATTCTGCACATGGCAAGTCTACAAGCCACCTAATTTAACGAACATTCATTTCCAGCAAAACAATGTTGAACTACATAAATAAACCTGTTATATTTACCGTACCATTAGAATACTTTTTATTTTTCAAATGTCCCGTTTTAAATGTCAGAGCTTTAAATTAAACCTTTAAATGACAAAATAAATAGTTCCGCGTCGATGTTTACGACACATCGATAGCAGAAAGTATCTGCGCATGAACAAACCATATCCGGTGGAAATTGATTGGTTTTGTCTGTGATGTATATCTGTGATGTATATCTGTGACATATTTATGCCAGCAGCTGTTAGTGGGGGAATCATGTGTTTATTTTTTTATGAAAAACAGTCAAAGTATGGATAAAAAGGGTTGCATGATACAAAAAAATACCAGGTTACTATGTTTTGATATCGTTGTTATTTGGCTCGGTTCGATAATGTTGTAACGGGCTCATTGAAGCTCACCTGCTACCCCATTATTTAAACCTCTCCAAATAACAATGATATCAAAACGTACTAACCTGGTATTCTATATATATATATATATATATATATATATACTGCACTTGCGTGGCAGTTAACATATGCATCCATATGAATCAATTTCAGTCATCTTTATTTTATTGGAAGGCATGGCTCAGGTACCCGTTCCAAGAAGTGATTTTAGCCCTAAAACCACCTTAAGTGCATATGTTAGCTGTGCAGTTACGGTGATCTTAGGGCTAAGATTGCTTCATGGATCATCACCATGGAGAAACCAATCACAAGTCTCAAAAGTTATCTCCAATAGGTTTGTAAGAAATATATCTTTAAGTAAAGCATACTGCTGTTAATCAATGTTCATTACTAAGTGAAAAATGGTAAATTTGGGCAGTTACTGCTGACACTGCCATCACCATCTCATGGTCATACTTAAATATATACACCTCACTGTCATCAGTACAACTAGCCACTTACGTTTCTCAAGCAGCCTATTTATGCCAGTCCACAACATAAAACTGGTTTTATTAAAGAAATCATAGTGAATATAAAAACAACTTACGACAGTTTGTTTCATCTGAAGAGTCTCCGCAGTCATCCTCGCCATCACACGTCAACAGAGGATTAATGCAGCGAGTATTGGAACAATGAAAACTGCCTGAAAATATGCAAGGGAAAAAAATGTAATGGCTTGACATCATAACATGAACAAAACATATAGAGACCGGAGAAAGTTAAAACTGAGATTTAAAATAAGCTGTCAAAACTACAATATAATGATTTGGTAATACATGTAATTTATTTCACTCTTATTCGGGAATAATAACGTGACATTCATTTTACTTATTCTAATTTTTATGAACAAATGTAATTTACCAGACCAGCAAGGCTTTCCTTAGTAATGCTGGCTTCTGAATGTCTCTTTCTTTTGGCATCACTATCTTCTGGCAAACAATATTGTCCATACTGGTGTGCTTCAGATGTCACACAATACCATTTCAGGCAATTCTAATTTTTTAGTTAATCGATAGAGGTGTAATATAATTTTCTTTTCATCTACTTTGGAACATGTTTTTGGTGTAAAAAAATAAAAACTTAATTAAGGGTTTTTAAAAAAAAGTAACAAGCCTATAAAAATAATAATTAAGTAAGTAAGTAGTTAAATAAATAAAACACATCAATTAATTACCTTCTGGACAAGCTGGCCTCTGGCAAAGGTAACTCATCTTGGTCTCACACTGTGCGAATGACCATTTGTATGACATGCCAACTTTCTCAATGTAGACACATTTCCCAGATCCAGGAATATCTGGCTGAAAGTTCTTCCAGAAACCGGTAAACACAACTGTTTTGTCTCCATTACTCCAGTAGGCTATCTGCTCATTGCCGGCAGGGGCATCAATGCGGTTCTGTCCTGTTTCAAACAAAATAGTAACATACATTACGACATGAAATATATATATAGGGTATGTGCCTTGGTACATGTACATGCTACTAAAACATTTTTATAGCTCATTTTATACATGAACAGGATGTTTTTGATAATAAAGGATGTAATTATTTGAGCTGGCAACAGCAAAAATTATACCAATTTATGGTTTAATTACTGTTTTTGCCCTACATACATAAATGTGTATGGTTAATTCTTATAAGTTCACAAAATAGGACATCCACATGTACCGTACATTTGACTCGTTTGGGTCTCTCTCTGTGTGTGTGTGTGTGTGTGTGTGTGTGTGTGTGTGTACATCATGTATATAGTTTGTTATCTATCAGTTAGCCAATATTAAACAAAATTGAAAGCCATAGTTTGAAATCCCCCATCCCTCCCAGTCATGGACAGAACACTCTCATTTAGAAAATGAAAAACTTTTTAAAAATTATACTTAAAATCGGGTAGATGATATGTCTAATTTATACAACCAGTAAGTTATTTCAGAATGTTATCACTAAAGTTGTTAAACTAACATTATAGGCACTATTCACTACAGGCTAGCTGTTTCATTTTATCATTATTCCCAACGTTTTTGTCTCTTTTACTATATACAGGTACATGTATACTGCATTGTTATAGTTGGTCCCTATAAATGCATTGTACATGTATGTACCTATTTTATAATGTCAAATTTGCGTAACTGCGAAATACTTCGAAGTTACTTCAAGAAAAATCACATCAAGATGAAGAGATGATTAAAATACAATTCAACAAAACTGTTTTTTTCTAATGTTTCTTTTCTAAAGAAAAAGCAATACATGTATATGGATAATAAAAATTTCATTTTTTATGGATCTTGCAATCACATATACAAGTACATGTGTATGCACATGTATAATTCAGATATATATAATGTGTGTTGTATGTTGGAATTTTGATTACCTACTATTATATAGATGAAATGCATTATGCATACATATAAAAGTTACCTATAGTCCTCTTAAATATATTGGGCAGTAACTGTGGCTGGTTTCTATCTTAAGACTTCTGTATAAAGTGGGTTTTTTTACATACTAATGTCTACAAAAGCTCGAGAAAATGGCTTTGTGCGACCATTTGCCTTGCACCAGAAATGTTTATGATACTCAGATTTTGTAAACACTATGTACCTGTTAAAAACACATCCTACTAAATCATCAGAACGTTTGAAAATCCAGCACACTTCAACTGATTACAAATTAATGAGGTTAACTGCATGTTTACTCAATTTAAATAAGATTTGAACCAATTGGGTTCTGCATGTCAGAATTACCAAATGATTGACATCAAATTAATTAATCTAATGGTGTCATTAGAAAAATATATATGTTTTTTCTGGACTGCCAGACAGTTTTAAATAGATGATTAGGCACTTAGAAATTAATTCCATATCACTACATTGTAGATGTAAACATATAAATCACCAAGTACTTTTTAGACAAAATATTATATTATATTGTAAGAGGACTAAGTGCATCAAAGTGAGTTATCTAATGTGTTGTGATGTATATTAAATAGTCACCAAAAATAAAGTAAAATATTCTTAAATATATTATACACATACAAAAGTGCTTGGAGAAAACAATGTGTAGAAATATAGGGTGTACACAACTCATTCAGCTACGGTGTCTCTACATGTAATTCAAAGCTTGCTTGCACTTCTAACTGAATTAATGATATATATATCACTATATTTCAAAGTTTACATAGTAAAAACTGTACTTATTATTAAATGTCTATTCAATATAATTTTTCCTGGTTTAATTTCTATCAGCTCTGATGGTAACTGCATATTTCCAAAAGCAGTACATACAAGTTCTGATCAAAACATTCCAGGACTAAATCTAATTCTAGAACAAATACAAGTGATCTCCAACAAAGTAGTCCCTTGATTAAACACCATGATTCGATTACTTCTGCTATTTATTCGAGATTCCCTGTTACCTTTTTCACAATGGCTTTTGATTGCCAAATCAGACAGAAATGTTGGTAATTTAAAATGTGTTTTAGTCTGTAATCTGTGAATACTAAATGTTTAAAGTTCTCTGTCTCTTCAGAATAGGTTCCTTTGCATGCTCGTTGAGATGGTGCAACAAGCCGAGATATACTCAACTGTTATGTTCTTATATACTCTGCCATGACTGGTGTAATTCAAGTGTATCACGGCTAGCTCTGGGTGAGCACTGAACTTCAAAAATGGCAGAAATCAATGGTTATTTTCTTTAAAATGTCAACTATTACATGAAATTAATTCGCCAAATTAAAAATAATTCACCATCTGCTTTTAAAATTCGCAGTTGGCAAATTTGGCAAGTGTCAGGGCTAGCCCTGTGTATCAACCCTGCTAGATTCAATACTGGGTACTTTCCCTCTAAGATTGTCCCAAATGTGCTCAGTGGGATTCATATCAGAGTTTAGTACCGACTATGAGTGTCATCATGGCAATATGTCATAAACAATTTATGCATTATAGCACATGTAGCATCGTCATGCATCCAAAAATATGGAATCGTGTTGCAGTTGGAAGATTATGAAAATGAGAAATAATAACTGTTTCAAGGATATCCTGTTATTACCTTGGTCCATTCTGCCCTGAACAGAAATGGGATCGAATTGACAGTCATGTGAAAAGCATCTCCATGTCTTTATTGATAGTCTCCATCAAAAGGATTGATTTCGAGCATATTCTTAGCAGCACACACAAGTTTATACAATAGAAGTATTTGATTTGAGACGAGCTCTGTCATCACACACCTGGAGAAGACCATGTCTTTTGTCTGGCCTTTGGATCTTCCACCATGTTGCAAGATTCTACTTCTGTCATTACTGGCACCATGCATAATGCTACATATTGCAGTGTCAGCAAAGGTTGTTTGGTGGGGCCCCTAACAACTCCGTTCACAACAGTTCCTAGGCAATTTCTTAAGATTTTCATGGATTTGACTGCTTGTTTGCTCTAAGGAATATGCCGGTGACAAAGGGAAAGTGACTACCATACTCATTATAAACAGTACTAGAACTAGATATTTAAGAGGAGCTATCATTCACTCCCCATCACTCCCTGAAACTAGTTCAACAGATTAATTTGTAACCGCCCTTTAAGATGTGAATTTATTTGGTATCAATAAGGTAATATTTTAAATGGCTCCTCATAACCTAAGTTTGGGGAGCAACTGATCACTCCCATCAATGTTTTTCATGACAAGGTCTAAGTTCTGCAGTATGTTGTCTGCTCTAGAACAAATCTTATGAAGTTTTCCTGAATATTGCCTATCAGCTGTTAATCAATATTTTATCAACTGACAATGATGGTATGGCTATTTCTTCATATTAGGCATCCATTTCCCAAGAAGATAATCTGGCATTGCAGTATGTTGTCTGCTTTAGAACAAATCTCATGAAGGTTTTTATAATGTTGCCTATCAGCTGCTAATCAATATTTTATTAACTGACAATGGTATGGCTATTAATTTCTTCATATTTGGCATCTAATTTTCCAAGAAGACAGACTGGCATTCCCTGATCATCCTAATAATCTGGCACTAGTGATTTTTCAAGCATTTTTAACAGACCATTAAAATAATTGTGTGTAAAAATATTTTTAGTAAAAGGATAAAAACAGATGAAAGCAGTACAATAGGCATCTCAAAATGTAATTTAGCATGTCTTGGCTTGGGGAAACAAGTTGCATATGCATTTTGTGCAGCTTCATTGATATGATGAACAATAGCATTAAGCCTAACAGTATGATGCATGAAGAACATAATTGTAATACTATCAATATTAACTTAGACAATACAATTTAGGTGCTGCATAATTATTTTTCAGGGGGGTGTGTTTGTGTGTTTCATGTTCAATATTCCTATCTAAAGAATGATTTATTTTACTACAATTATTTATTCCCAGAACTGTCTGATCATGAATTATTTAAATATGATTTAATAATACAAGGCTGTAACACAACCAGGCATGTGATTTGGTATTCTTAAAAAGAAGCTGAAAATGTTCTACCATACAAAAGCAGTGATTTCTTATATTGCGGTACACTGTCTACAGGTAAGCAAACAGCCATTAAGAAAATGGTTTAGTGGAAGTGCAATAATAAATTTAAAAAACTGGGATTTTTTTTTTAATGAAATATTTTTTACTGATTTATTTTACGAAGAATTCCGCTAAAAAGCGGAAGAATAACATGCCTGCAGAACATGCAATATACTGAATGCAACAACATGCAGAGTTATCACAGTGAAAAAATCTGCTACTTTTGGCTCGTTATATAAGAAGTCTTAAAAACAGATTTACAATAATACAAAGAATGTACATGGACATGCAAGCTTTGAAATGCATACTCATGATAGTAGATTATATAAAATTTAATTAACACATAAACACTTTTCTGTCTACATTGTACACACTTACCCCACCTTGTAGCCGACTCTGGTCATTTATTGAAATAACAAAAGACTGCTGGACTTAGAACAAACACGTATATAATGAGTGAAGAAATGCAAACATATAAATAATGATGCTAGATAACATTTATTTTAAAAGCCATTCATGTCATATGTTAGACAGCTAGACTACAAGATATAGATGAAAGTTAGTCCAGAAATAACATTGTGCACAGGAAGACAAACATATGAATAATGAAACAAAACAAAACATGTACACCGTCAGAGTTTCTGCCAGAGAATAAAATGAGTATGGCATCATACCCAAAACATTGTTTTGAGATTTTATTGTTATATGTTGACCTTTTGACAAAATTAATGGCTCTTTCATTATTGTATGATTTTTTTCAACTTTAACCCTAAACGTAACTTTCTTTCTGGGGGAGGTTCCCCAATCGACTGCAGTTGCATTCAACACACACATTTCTTTCTGCCAAAAACACTGATTGTACATGTAACAGAGACAACGTACATGCAACAAAGACAAAGTACAGGTATGGAAAATAGAATTCAGTTTAATCAGTTTACTAAAGTTACCAATTTCTACAGGATCAAAATAATTTCTTTATAAATTTGTAGAACCATAAAAGGTAAATTAACAATACAATTTTTTGCATGTTTATGTGCATCTTTTAAAATACAGATATAGGGCTTCAGATTTCAGTAATTTTTGGCCATTCAAACATATAGTGAGGCCATATTATCATAAGTTACTTATTCTTAAAAATTCTTGTAACATTATTTAACCTAAAACACAGATTTTGTGTAGGTATATAAGCCCTTAATAATTTTGACGTAATTTAATATATGGGCACATTTAGTTTGATTTCATGCAATTTAAAGTCCTGTTAGTACTCAATTACATTATTCATTTATTTAAATTTCATGCAAGTTCTGTTTCACAAACACTCACCATCATATGTAAATCTTGTTAATCCTAATAAAATAAAAAGTAACAAAAACGCTTGGTACAGCTCTCTCTCTAACCACAAAATAGAAGAACTGAAATGCATGTCCTGTAAAACCAATAATACACTGCACTCATATTTGTTTAAAACATATAATCATATTTGACATTTAAGATATTTTAGTTCAAAACATAAATCATTTATATTTTAAAGGGTACAGAATATTTAAAAAATAAATATTTACTTTAAAAGTAAAAACATTCAGCCCAGTGCATGTACAGATACATGTGGCTTAGCCTCATGGTAAAGGCCAGCTACAAACAACAAACAAAAACAAATTCAAACAAACAAATAAACAGACAGACAGACAGACAAGACAGACAGACAGACAAACAAACAAAATGCATGACAAATAATGTAATTCATGACAGCAATAACTAGTGAAAATAAGGGACCTTCTTGACTTTGTAGACTAACAATAATATTATGTATATACAATTAAAATTACAAATTCCAACTTTTCTTGCTTAGATAAGAATATTAATATTTGTAAATACAATATAATTCTGGTTGTTCAAATGTTTGTAGTAACTTAAAATGGATTTTACCTACCAATAATCTCATATCCATTGGTTAGCTCCTGCCTCTCCCCAATAGTTTTCAAACTACATTTAATTTACTGTATATATAT
>JAECMU010233077.1:0-17200 GCA_016106625.1 Dracogyra subfuscus | reverse complement strand
TACTTGGACAGGTCCATTTTTATATAACCTTGTTTACCCATCTGTTTCACATGGTACAATCCAACAATTTTGATGGCTTGACTGAGCTTATTATTTACAGGGGTGTACTCGGTTTTAGTTGAATGTTGCCCATGCATTATATTATATTATAAGTATATCATACTATATGTGGATGAAACATTTGTTTATGGAGTGCATAATAACAATTCTTGTTCTTATTACTTTCTCTTCTAACTATTAAACATTAACCTGATGTTAATTGCTCATATTCATCATAATACAGGAGATATTTATGTTTTAAAGTGACAGTTTGTAATACTTGCCAACCTGAGTGTGTTTTAGACAGCATCCACCTTAAATATGCAAATGTCTGATGGTAGGTTTAAATACAATACCCGATACATTGAAAATGAGGAAAATAGTTTCATTCTTGACTTTGAACAATTAAAAAACTGATGAGTTAGGATTTCTGTTTGATTTGCATGTAATAGTTTTTGCAATTTAGCAGATTTTAATTACATTTCATAAATTGCCAAAACAACAAGAAATACCCACCCACCACCATCCAGAACACAGAACAAAAACAAGAAAACCCCCGAAAGAACCCCCCCAAAAAACCCACATAACTACACAACACAATATGAATTTTTTAAATTACATAAACAATTTTGAACGTTTGTGCACAGAGTGCCAAAGCTGATGTAGAAATTGAAATTGCAAAAGAAGTTTTGCCAGAGCAGTATACTGATGATGGGAACCAGTTACCATGGCGACTGGTGAGATGTGACATCAGGAAGCTTAAAACAATAGTAAGTCATCGTAAGGAATATTAAATTTCTATTGAATATTTAAAATCTCAGTTTAACAGGAAATAAATGTATATTTGTTTCACACATCAGCACATTTTAAACTACAGCCCTTTGGTGTAAATGTTTTTAAATATGGATTAAGTGAGAGAGACCCCCCCCCCCCACACACACACACACTTCTGCCACATATACAATGTAATAGACAACTCTAACCCTAAACACAGGATGGGATCTTTTATATGTACTTTTCTGTATACTGGGCAATATACCTTGGATGTACCAGTCAATAGGCACAAGTTGAGATGGGAAAATATCAGAGTATATTGAGGGTGATTGATCCTATGAGGAAAGCACATCCTATCTCACCCCATCTTGTTTGATAGTCGTGATAGAAAGTATCTTCTTATTTTGTGTTCAGTGTATATAATTGATCATGCTTTAGATTTGGAGTCTGGGTCCATATTTTAGAACCAATCTTAGAGCTACAACATAGTGACGTCATAACTTAAGATGATTTTACTATTTCTTAGTACTAATTTAGGATCGCTTTGTAAATATAGGCCCTGGTTGTCTAGACCAAGTCTTCGATCTTTGGTGCTACAAGGCTTGTCAGCCAGAAAGTATCAAAATTACTGTTTTGTAGGTTGATCACCATTTTGATTTTGAACTGGATGGACACAAGAGAAAATATGTTCAACATGCTGTTAGTGAAAACAAGTCTCATTACGAAGTCTACCTCATCCGTGTGATAGATGGATTCAAAATACCGTATGGCCAGGTAAATGGTAAGTAAGATGTTATTTAATAAGTAAAACAATGAATGAATGAATAATAACCACATCCCATACAAATAAATTGTTAGGTCCACTTTTCATTAATGCATACAAATTATTGTGCATGTTTACTGACACAGAATTGTGCACGTCCATATCTGCATATATACAGAGTAATGGGGAAAATTGCAGAAGCAGTTTAATTTCTAGTGTCAATATGAAGATTTAGCGAAACGTTAAAAGTCAATAACCAAACACAAGTTTAATCAAGCCATAAATAAAAAAATAATAATAATTCAGGTGTAGTTATTATTAGTGTTTCACAATTTAATGTAAAATGGCATGAGATTCATTAATTTTTTTTTATAGAAAATTGATTGATTTTAGAAATGCAATAATTTGTTTGATTCACAGCTATATCACTGATTGCCTTGCTCCGAATGGGTTTGCTTCCAGTTATTAAGGAAAGGTTCTATGGAGAGTTTCTCAGTCTTCCTCTGTATGAGGACATGGCACCTTGGAATATAGGTGGGCTTTTTTATCTTGTCAATAATGTTCATGTTATTATATGTATCAGTGTTCTTTAGACGTCATTGCAGTTTAAACTGTACCATTGTAAAATGTATACATACAATAAATGAAATAACTTCTTGAAAATTGTCAAATGCTTCAAATTTTAGAGATCGTTTTCATTGTCAGTCATTGAAACTTTATATTTGATAGGTTAGAGTTCTTAAAATGTCTTTTACATCATGAATATATAAACATTAATATATAAATGGATAATCTACTTTAATAATAAACTTGTAATTGAATGTTGGAAGTTAAACCATTATTCTTAATCAACAATTAATGTTTCTGTTGTTAGTGTTCAGAGGAGGAAGGCTGGAGTACATTGACTATGATACAAAAGATGTCACTTTCAACAAGATGGCCCCAGCTGCTTATCAGGTTTCTCCTTTACTACTTTAACTAAACTATCTGTTAACTAGTCATTTATTTGACTACAGTTTATATATCTGCTTAATCAATGAAAACAATTCAACTGCATCAATCATTTTCAAAAGCTTATTCATCTTATTAATACTTGTATTTTAATCAAATAAAACAACAAGGATTAATATTCTTTCAAAGATTTTATGAGGGTTTTTCTGCATCCATAATTAATCTAACAATTTCTGCTCCAAGGTACATATAATTATAAATGCCTATCTTAAAGAAAATATAGTGTTAAACACCATCGGCTGACATTAATTAGCAGTATTCTATCTGATCCTTATAGAAATATGATTTACAAACAATTTATCTTATTATTTTTACTATTCCCATATGTTGCAGTACAAGACATTGTTCAGTTTGACAAAAAAATATGTTTTATTTTAATTTGTTTCAAAGACGTATATAATTTTATTTGTTTTATTTTTAATAGATCATGGCTATGTTGATGAACTTCAAGAGAACCGTGTCTGATTTTGGCCACTGCAATGATCCAGCTGAGTAAGTCTTTGTGAGAACATGAACTACAACCACTTTGCTACAATATGCTTTATAATCCAGTTTTCATCAACAATGTTTTTGTTAGTACTAAGAATAAAAGCAAATGTATGCTGAAATATATAATTAAGAATATATTTTATATTTACATTTTAACTTTACTACTAAAATGTTCATCTCTCAAAAAAATTATTAAAATTGAAACCCGCCCTCCCCCCCCAATTTTTTTTTTAACCCACACAAAAACAACAACACCCAAACATACATTCATAAATTATTCTATTTTCCTATTCTTTCCTTAAACAAAATTTTATTCTATGTAGACAGAAATATAGCACAGAATTTCCAAATTCCCATTCAATATGTTATGTTTTGGAACAAGTAATGATATATAAAAAAAACACAACAACAATTTGTTAGAAGTTTTTAGCTTCATTTCTTTCCTTTAGTGTAAACAAAATCAAAGGATATAATTAGGGCTATAAATATCCAGTCACCAGTTTCAGATTTCCTTTTGTTATGAAAACCTAGCTGTGTTTTATGTTTGCCAACTTTATCACTCTCTACTTTTCTCCTTATAATATCTCAAATCACTTAACTCATGTTTTTTTCAGAAATCAGTATGGGATTGAACTTATTTCACATTGTGTCGGCAGTGACTTCAAAGGCCCTTGTCTAGTAAGTGCAATTTACTGCTAATATATTACATTAAAATGAATTCAGTTTAAACTGCAACCAAACATTTTAGCACCCAGTGGTTACTTGAACTGTGTTGTATAATTGATGTTATTTAGAGACTAGTTATTACAGCAGTAAAACAGGGTTTAAGACGTCCTTTGTCAAATGCAAATTAAACTTTAATTTGGCCAATGTATGTAATCATTAATTGGGCAAAAAAAAAATCCATTCTAAAAATCATATGCAGTTTATAGATTTTGACTATGGCCAACTGAAACAAAAATTAGGCTAAATATTTTATGACTAAATTTGCCAAATTGGTATTAATTTTGGGAGTGTGGCTAAAACCCTCATGATATATTTATTAATTATAACATATTAAGTAATTAGAATAGTAACATACATTTAATAACAACTGTTCAAATAAAGCAGTAATGAACTAGCATGGAGACTGACATTTCAGTGTCGAAAACAAAAGTACCGTTCACCAGATATCTACAAACTTTGCCATTTCCCATCATTATATTCATTATTAACACCAAAAGCATTATTAGTAAATATACAATCATAGCTTGATGCATTCAACATATTTACTTTTGTTTTAGGATTCTCGCTATCCAGTCCCTTGTGCTGACAACACCTGTAAACCCACATATATTGACTGTTTAAAATCCTTGGAGCTTTTGGAACAACAGTATAGAGAAAAATCTTACCAGTCATTTCCTGAAGACAAAAGACAATCTCTTGCAAAATGGGTATGATCACCAACTATTAAAATGTTGAGACAGGCACTAAATTGGATTAGGAAGCAGATATAGCTCAAAGATTGGAGAAAACTTGGTGTTTTCTCTTTTTATAGATATTTCACCTGTCCGCAACAAATGCATATTCCCCAAAGGATAGTAGTCTGGTTGGAACATCCCAACAGCCAATGGGATGGCATACAATTCTTCTACGGCACACCTGTTCCTGTAACTTCCTTCTTTTTCCTTTGCTTTTGTGGTTTGGATGTCTTTGCTCCGTCTTAATCTGAGCAATCTGTCCTTTTCTCTTGATTAGGGAATCCATCATATGCGATAGAAAAATATACGAGTGGGGGTGGTGGAAATTTCAGTGTAGGCCGCATATGATTACCAAGTCTTATCTCTCATCCATTTGATAAATAAACTCTCAATTTACAAGAACAGACAAAGATGAATAAAACAATTAATTTTATATTTGACACTTTAAATTAACAAAATAACATTTATAATGCAGGTTGTAATTTTTTTTTAATATTACCGTAGTTGAAATTTGCAACCCATGGACATCTTTCCTAGATTATTCATACCATATATGAACAGTATTGAAATATAGGACTACATTTGTTTTCCCCATTTTGTTGGATTTATGGGATTAAAAAAAACAAAAAAACCTGTCGAAAAGGATCTTTTATCCTGTTCAAATTGAATGAATTTATAAATGTAATAGTTAGCTCCCCTTGTTGTCAACTTTGTCGAATACACGTACCCCACATGAACTATTATATTATGCAAGGATAAGAGAACTGTGCTCATCACCATCATAGTTAGTAATATATATAATAGACTAAAGCTGCCATATTAATTTTTTTTTTTACATTAATGAATAAATGACAAATGTGCATGTTAGCCTGTACTGAAAGGTATTAAGATCATTATCTTAATTTCATTATACTGTCTGAAAAATGAAATGTAAATTATGTTTCACACTAGTTAACAAGGAATGTTTAACACACCATTGTACCTCAGTCAAGTGTTCTAGTTCTACCCCACCTTGGCTAGTTAAACAAAATATTCAACCCTGTATTTTGAACAAATTGATTGATGCATCAGTCTTATTGAACATGCAACTCTTAGATTATTTCAAACGATATATTCCAATCTAGTTTACGTAATTTTGGAAATAATAATTATTAGCTATCAGGTTCAGATTTAGATTTTTTAAAAAGCCTGGTTATTTGTAAATATAAAATTTAATGGTTTTATACAATTTTAACAAGTACAAATTATATTTTGTTTCAGGCATTCAACCATGATGGTCCTGTAAAGAGGAACAGTTGAAACTGATCTAAAAACAAAAAGTAGATGTTCAGTAACATTTTGCTGACAATTCCTTGGTTTTAAGACAGAATAGACAAACACCCATGTTACAAAATCCTATATTGTTTTTATTTTGTAATTAAAAAAATAAGAAATTTCTACTTTTTAGAAGTAATTAGAAACATGCATCTGAATTTTGTCATGCATAAAGTTGATATCCATCAGTGGCATAGTGTAGGTTGCCATCACCTGGGGAAAGGCAAGTATTGCCCCCTCTAACCAATGGACCATTAGCACTCCCAGAGTCCCTTCCATCAGTCCAGAATCTTGCTTTGCTCCCAGTCGCTCTACACCACTGATATCCAATAATATCTCTATATAAATATGGACCATGGGGACGTAATTGAAGGTGTGTGTGTGTGTGTGTGTGTGTGTAGGGGGGAGGGGGACTGTCCCAGAGATCCCAAATCTGTTTGAGAGGAATAAACAGGTGATCAGATACCCGGGAGGTCATTTCCAGCTTTCTATGGATAATAATGGAGGAGTGTGTGAGCGAGTGGTGGAGGCATGGTCTCCACAGCCTCTGTTCCTTGATCAACATTTCAAAAGATTTAGTAGTTTGAATAACAGTTTAATAACAAATTAATATCATTTAATATTTTCAGTTAATATTAATTAATTAATTAATATCAGTTTGAAGTGTTGTTATTCAGAAAATGTTCATTTTTTATTTAACAAATTGTCAAAGCAATGCTAAATTATAATTATTGTGGTTTAATACAATAACATACATTATACATGTAGTTTTCTAAACTGAACTGTTAGAAGAGAACAAAGTAACACAAACACTGACACCGTTTACCACTATTTAATGGTCCTCCATATATGATACAAAACTGTTCTCACACCTTTGACAAAATCTCCAAGTATAACATTATACAAATAATACTTCATTTATTTAACTACAAACTCAATAACATCTAGTATAAAACTGATTTCCTTTAATATCTTTTTTTAAACAACTCAATAAAACAATCCTTAAAATATGAATTGAAAATTTATTTCATTGTATTAGAAAAATACTAATACTAAATACATGTATGTAAATCTCTACAAATACACAAAGGTACATAGGATTGTTTCACATTCAACTGAAAAATAATCATTATAAAAATACTTATGACATTTCATTATTTCTTTTATATAACAAAATCACTTTACAGAAAAACCAATGCTATATAACCATAAATAAAATGTGTTGAGTGCATCCTTAAATAAAACTTTTCCTTCTTTACAGAAAGAAACTGTACTGGTTTTATATACAGAAATATAAATCCACATAAATCTCACACCAGCCTTTGTTTTTAAGTGGGGGATTTTGGTCAATAATTCTAATTTGGTTTGATGTAAAAAGAAAAAGAAAAATTAAAAAAAAGGAAGAAGAAAAAATTCTAAAGTTTCATGGAGAGGTAGTAGATCAAGAGTCAAGACCACTGCAACTGCATTGCAGGCTCATACTTCAACAGACCAGTATACGAGTTTAATAACCAATTTGTTATTGCATACATGCTTGAAGTATTCAAGTAATCATAGTAGAAATTATTATATTTTAGGTCAGGTGATAATTACTTTTCCAATTCTGTTCACCTCATCAAAATATGTTCTTGCGACCACAAGGCAGATCATTCCGTCCAACAAACATCCCAGGTTCTTTGTGAGGAGCAGCAGTTTAATCTACAGTTTCAAGGATGTACTCCAATTGACACAAACTCGCTAAATTAGTAGACAGTTTTACTAATAGATTTTATTTACATGATAACCAGTGGCTTTAGGATTTTCCCAGGGATTTAATGAATGTTTGTTTAATGACACCCCACCACAAAAATACATATCAGCTATTGGGTGTCACAAATGGTATCCCAGGAATTGGGGTAATGTCAAAAAGAGACCTACTGTCAACCAAAGTACACTAATATGCATTGTGTAAAGGATTTGTTTGGTGCTTTGAAGTTTGTGGGAATGGGTGCACACCCAGCAAATCCCCCTGGACCTGCTCCTAGATGAGTAAAAACTGCTGTAATAATTTATATTATTATCTGTCCAGGATAATAAAGTTTTAGCCTTTCAAAAAGTGTTAAAGAGACGTACAGTTAGGCAGAACTGGGCCATTATTTTGCAATGATATTACAATGAATTCATTAAGTGGTCATGATAAGACCTCTCATCCATGGTTTGTTTGAATTTGTTTTAAAATTCAGGACTGCTCTCTCTTTGGGATCTTGCAGTGTTGTTGAAATACTTATCAAAAGGAAGTAGTTTATGTTCAGTGATGCAATCTGAAATAAAGAAATACAACTTCGGATTAACACAGTGAATTTTATTTGTATTATTACAATGTCATTATGGTTTTAGAACAATTTAATATTTAATAAGCAAACTAGGTGTAATTACAGTAAATACAGTTTATCCAATCATCATTTTGAATGTTAATCAGACCAGGAAAGTTAATTGAGTATGCTATAAACGTCTACATGACTGCTGAGAGGCAAATTAAAAACATCACCCAAACAAACCCATTTCTGTCCCCTCTAATAAAGCTCTACTTTTAGATTTTGTTAAAACCCATGTATGCTTTAATCCTGATATATGTGCATATTTCTAAAGTGTAAAGGTAGTTGTTAAGTCTACCACTACAAAAATATTTAATTTACT
Source organism: Dracogyra subfuscus (assembly GCA_016106625.1). NCBI lineage: Eukaryota > Metazoa > Mollusca > Gastropoda > Neomphalida > Peltospiridae > Dracogyra > Dracogyra subfuscus. Next base: position 8,674 of record JAECMU010233077.1, on the reverse strand, counting down.
TATGCTTCTCACCAATGAAAATGGAATCTTTCAATTCCACTCTAACAGAAAAGACCAACCAAATAGCTACCTAATATCCAAACTGGTTTCAAATTGATCACATTAGGCCGACTGTCCTCTCCAATGTATATTTTGGCTCTTGCAACAGATCCAGTTACCTGCAAAATAATTTGCACAACAGACATGAAAATTACAACAAATTGACATTAGATGTGAAGCAAATATAATAATCATTATAATTACTAAACTCTTACCCCTGTTAGTCTTTGTTTTGTTTTTAAAGTCCAGAAATTTATTTTTAAAAAAGGTATATTATGTAAACTATATTCATGTGTAAAAGAATAATATTTAATAATTTGTATCATTTCAACATTTATGAAGTAGTTTTAGGTCTGCTGAACAAAAATAACTGAAAGTACATTTTTTAAAGTCAATCTGTAATGATTATAACTTACCTGGCCTCCACAGAGTTTGACCAAAGCTGACAGTGATCCCCTGGGCGGCACACATTTGAATGATATACATATCTGACCCACATTAGTGAACAGATTCTGTCTGTAGTTCACACCGGCTGTCTGCCGTTCTAGTCTTGTAACCTGTAATCGAATAAGATACATTTTTAATATTTAAGTAACAAAACATGCACAAGTACATACTCTAAAACACATTACAAACATTTATTATTTTAAAATCAAAATATACTATAGATATTAGTGTTGTTACATAATTTTACAGCAACGCATCTCCAGTAAGTAATACACATAGTTGAATAAAAACTGAACAATAGGCCTGACCTTTTAGTGGCTGATACAAACTGAATACTTTATTTGAAGGAAAAAACTAGTTTTGGATATGTTTACACCACTATAATATTGATATTTAACCACAGATATATAATCATGTTTGTCATTTGTTAAAGGAGGGGACAATTAAGACATTTGGCCTGGTATGCATATTCAACCATATATAATGCACATTAAGAATAATTGTACAGTTAATTAATAAAATGGTTAAATGTGAAGGCTATTATATATAACGGGCACAGCCATTTTGTACTATTCTAGTAAATACACCCTCTGGCGAGCTGGTGCTTATGTTGGGTATTGTGAGTGATCGTTTTTGCTTGAACGTACCCTACCAATAGGCCTAATAATAAGCATTTTTTACTTTGGAATTTGTAAAAAAAGAAAAACACTGTAACTTCATTTCATTCTATCAGGCCTTGACCTTAAGTTTTTCCAGTGGTAGCCCACCGGGTTACTAGGTTATAAAATCTAGTAGCCCTCAGTAAAAATTGGTAGCCCCACAATTAGAAAAAAGGAAAAAACCCACAAAGTTATATATTTGTTATTTAAACGTGTTGTTTTAGGGTGGTTGTTTTTAAAATTACGAGCAATATACTGGGAAATATAATATATATAATAATAATAATAATAATAATAATAATAATAATTAAACTACTCTCTAATCGCGTAATGAACTTATGAAGGCATACAGAATATTACTGAAACACTTCATACGCTTTTCACGTGCACGAACGGACATAAAAGAAAATGTGATTCTTAAGAAAAAGTATTTTAATGTGCTAATCGTACGATCATGAAGATTGATATTACATATTTTAAGTATTAAAATGGCTTGAACTATCTTTAATAGGTGTCATTTCGAAGAATCTTAACAAAACTTGCCTTTATTCTAAAACAATAGCAGTTTTTTTATTGATGACAATAAACATGTAAATGCCGTGAGCCAGACAGCAGATCGCCATGTGTGTTTGTGTTATCACGTGACACGACTAGATGCCATTTTGAACGAGGATATTATGCAAAGCAATAGTAAACGATAAGAGAGATTTAATTAAAAATAATTTGTAAGAAAGATTAATAATTGTAACATTGAAAACATTTGTCAATTTATACATGTCTTTAACATAATAATAGATTTTAATTTTGTAAACGATAATCTGATAATCTGCATAGGTAGGCTGGAAGAAAATAAACAGCGATTGAGTTATGGTTTAGTTTAGACTTCAGCTGGCGGTAAATAGTCTTGATAATACAAGTCATTAGTTATAAGTTGGCGTCAAAACAACGGGCCGTATTGTTGATTGTCAAAATTACTCAACTGCCAACTGTTGGTCAGACTAGGGAAGCAATTAAAAGTTCCAGCAGCTCGTGGCAGTAGAGTGCACGTACATGACTTAAACATCTTGCTGATTGTGGAGTGACTGGACATGTCAAAACATCTGGTAGCCCGGCGGACTACCTGGGTTAGACAACTGGTAGTCCGTATGAGAAATCGGTAGCCAAAACCCCCCTGGGCTACTGATACAAATTGAAATATATTTAGTTAAATAGTTTATTATACAATCAAGTCATTTATGTTGTTTTACAAGTCAAGTTGATGAAAGCGAAGTGCCTTGTCGTCAATTACAGTGTTTGTTTACACTGTGCATAGAGGAGATGGATGGAGCTGACATCACTTCGCCCCAAGCTATACCACCAGACATCACAAAAACTAACAAAATGGCTGACCCCAGTTAGCAGGAATAATCATTTTTTTTATTAACTCTAAAATTACAAATGTTTCCAAAACATAAGGCTCTTGTTTGAGTTGAGCCTACCTTTAACTATTATAGACTTTGATAATTTGTGTAAACCTATATGGGTTACACAAAACCAAATTCAGACAACCCATTTTGTTTTTTCATAACCTGTTGTGACCATTAAGTGTTGTCCTAGATTTAATGCACAGATGAAAAATGAGTTACACAAAACTAGACTTGCAATAACGATATACAAACGAAACAATCGTAACTGCAATTTTCATAGACCTGTTGATCCAATGCAAGAATGACATCCATTTGATCTTTGCATTTCATTATCACTGTGAGAATATTGTGATAACATTTGTGCTTAAAACTTAAATACAAGCTAAATCACTGCAGTGAATCCAGACTCCAATTATAATAAAGCTGGAAGGATAAATTCTCTCCCTTTTTCATTGCAATAATTTTAACATGCCTATTTGTAGGAAGTGTTTTCACTTTTACAGCACCGTATTGAAAACAATATGTGAAATGTAATAGTTTGAAGACAATAATTAAAATTAACAGGAACTGTTTATCAAAAGCTATGACAAACCTTACAACTTGGAAATTTATCTGTTGATTCATACTTTTCCTCTTCAAGCCATTTCTTTGCATCACTAGATTGTAATACCTAAAAATTAACAAGTACATTTCAACTGGTAACAATAAATGCTTAAGTAGGATGATAAAAATAAATCTTGTTTAACCTAAAAATGGTAATGTCTAAATTGAAAAGAAAAAGAAAAGAAAAAAAATAAAGAAGAGAAAATCTCAATGATAAAAATAACATTGAATAAAAAAAAGTCTGTAAAACTTTGCAGATAGAGAATTATTGTGAGCTTTTCGTCAACAACCAACAAATATGGAGATTTTTTATACTGTTAATGTAATGAATTCCAGAAAAATCAAGGTTTTTCTTCTGTGGAATCTGCAAAAGTACATGATCAATCAGTAGGCATTTAAAATGAATCAATGTACCGTGTTCAGGGATTTATCCAGGTAATCTATGGTACCGAACACAGGCCCATTCCCAATAGAATGTGACACTAAAAATTCCCAATTTGACCTGTAAATATTTGTATAATTATGTCTGTTCTGATAAATTAATTTGACAGTGGTGCATTACATCATTCAATAGCACTAGTTGTCCTAATCAAATCAAACATGGAACCCTGGTGGATAAATCGTGGATAAATCCCTTGTGTTTGTTGTCAATACTAACCCACTCTTTGTTGATAAGCCAACAGCCTCGAGCAATTCCACTGATGACGTTTAGTGATCGACGACCGTCTCCCAGCACAACATGGGTGGTAGTGTCTGTGACAGCGTCTTGAATAATGAACCCGGTCAGCTTCTTTATAATACACACAACCCTCTCCTGCTCCCTAAATATAAAACACTCATTCAGACATCCAAACTACAAATAAGACAGAAGAAATAATAGTCAACAGAAAAAATGCATTTCATTTCCAATATTTAAAAGTATTACTGCACACAACCTCCAAAATTGTAAGCAAAATATTACCAAGTGTTTCAGTTCCACTATTTAAAAGCATTATGGCACACAACCTCTAAAATTTTAAGCAAACATATTACCAAGTGGAGGTCATGATTTTTGGCATGTATTAACGCTAGAGTAGAAATAGATAAAATTGAAGTCCACGGTCTGCCACAAATGGATCAGTGCTTTTACTAGTTTTTTTATGTTTACAATTAACCAATAAAATTTCAAACCAAACAATAATATTAACTGAAACAAAATCTACAACAATTCTCACTCTGAATGGAGGCGAGTCATAACGAGAGACGGCCTGGTTCTGGGACCGTTCGGCGACCTCTCCATCACAAAGGAATTGGCTCGTCTCAGCTGAACCGAGTTTGATTTACACTTGTCATCACTGCTGCTGCGCCGATCACTGCTGCTTGAAGACTCTAGGCTCTCTCTGGGTAAACTTGGTAATTTCATAAAATTACTTGAAACGTTCCTCACATTATTTTCTTTTTCACTGGTGTCATTCTCAGACACACTTGTCATCAGTGAGAGAGGTTTGCGTTTTGCACCTTTTCTCGATTTTCCAACAGAAAATTCATCAATGCTTAGTCTAGGGGGAGGCAATCCAGAGACTTGTGCAAAAGTTGTATCCCCATAAAATACTGACATGGAAGCATCTCCGGTGGTTGTTTTGGTAGAGCTGTTTAAAATGGAATACTGGGAATAATTGGCAAAACCAGATGTATTTGTCTGATCTGACAAAGAAGAATTTTTTCTGTTTTTCAAAATGTTTTCTTCACTAAAAGTATTCACATTTATACCAGAAAGACGTGTAGATCTTCTGCGTACTGCTGAGTGTGTTGCAGATGTTTTTGGGCAATCTTCTGACGACTTAGAAACCACACGTTTTGCCTTTTTCTTTTTACTTTGAATTTCTGGGGAAGAACTCTCAGTTTCCGCCTTTCGTTTTTGAGCTCTTGAAGATCCCTGCTTATTTGTTTTAATCACATTTTCACTTTGAGTAATCTTGTTAATTTGTTTAGACTTCCGATTGGAAAGTAAAAGATCTGACCTGTCCTTATCACAAGAGCTATGTGTGGGCTCAACTAGAAACGAATTGGGCCTAACTGGGGCAAATACATTTATTAATTTCTTTTTTCTTTTCGCTCCCAGTTTGGGACTAGAGTTACTATTCTGAGAACTACAATTATCACTGTTATCTATGTGCATCGGTTTGCTTTCTTGAGAATGTATCTTCTCTAGTGAAACCGATATACTGGATTCATTTTCATTTAGTAAATGTTTAATTTCATTTTGAGTACATGGATTCCCCTCAGTTTTGTCTGTGATTTCTTTGTCTAAAGCCTCAATAATTGAATGAACAGCTACTTTGGGTTCATCAAAGGGATCTTCTTCAAAACCATCACCTGAAAGTAATAATATAAGTAATTAAAATTCAGGATACTAAAATTAAGCTATTTTAGTTACATGATGTCAGCCGATCAAAAATAATCTTTATGTCATTATAATAAACAGTAACTTAATTTTAGAGGATGGACAATCTACATTTTAATTTAATAATAATAAAAAAACCACTAACAAGTTTCACTTGTAGAAGTTAGTTTACTCTGGACATTTTGTACTTGATAACCATTTACTACTTTGTAACAAATATTACATTCGCATCAATAGATCAACCTAATATCATAAATGTAAATGTAAATAGATTTGATTAACAACTCCAAACAAACATATAAACACTCAGAGAAAAATAGATGACAAGTCTTTAACTTTATTAGTTTTGTGTTAGGCACTGGTCTGAAATTGTCTAACGTTTAAGGTTGCTGATATTTCATGATTTACTGAACCACAATGCTGAATAAATAAATACTCACCAAACAATTTTTTAATTGGTGGTGATCCGTCATACCTTGAAAACGGTGAAAATGGTGTACCTAAAACAAGATAGATATTTGTTTAGCCAAAGTCAATAAAAATTCATCCAACATGCCAAAGATTGGTTTAAAAATTAACTGACTTTTGAACAGTTTCTACAACACCAAAAAAATCAAGAGTCTCATACTTTTGTTAATCAGTGTAAAAAATAAATAACACTGGACACTTAAAGTTAGTTTCCAAGATTTTTTATCTATAAAACGACGAATACAACTGATGATAAAGGCTGTCTTTAATAGTTTTTTTTTTACACTATAAAACATACATGGCTTTGCAAAAAGAGTTATGATATGCATAAAACCTAGCTTCACTGTTTGTAGAACATTTCAAGCATTACTCGAAATCAAGACATTTTAATTTTTTCAATAGTGACATAAGGTACATACCATTTTGCTTAGCTTGTTGCATTTCCAGTAATTTTTCTCTAATACTCTGAGGTGTGTCTGGAACTGTCAAAAACACTGGTGTCTGCCAGTCTGAGGCACCAGCATGCTGAACAAGGAATAACAGACATTACATTTTACAAACAAAATTAACACACGTTTATTGATAAAAAATGCTGTTTCTCAGAAATTATTTATGTTTATTGAATAATTAACTGATGAATGCAGAACAGAACAAGGTATCAGAAAAATTCCTTTGTGTGACCTTCACCTTCATGCAGTGGTGAAACATGGGCTTGTTCAAGATATGATTCTATTCCTATATGGAATTAAAGTCACTAAAGCGGTGATAATAGTATTTCTATTTTTTAGTAATAGTGACCTTCACCTTCGATACAGAGAGACAAAACAAGAACTTGTTCAAGATATCATCAGGATGATCCTAATCCTATACATGAAGATTCATGAAAATCAAATAAGAAATAAAGTTGCTAGAGCAGTGATAACATCCTGTTATGTGCACACATACATAAGTATGCATGTGCATATGTATGTATGTACGTACATACGTACGGGCAAGATGCTATATCCACTTGACAACTCATTGTGAGGGGATAATTATGGTCATAAAATTATTTACTTAAACTTTCTTTTTAAATTATATATATCATCAAACATTAGTTAAAATATTAATGTCGTGATTGAAAGCTACCACGTACAGGTGATCTTGGCTGTGTATCTTGTACCAGGATTGGTAGTGATGAATAGGACGGGGTCTTGTCACACAGGCGGAACCGGTTCATAGTCTCGATCCGTTTACGTCGTATCTTACATGTCTCCGCACTTCGAGCTACGTCCTCGTCAAAGTCATTTGGTTGCATCGATTTCAGCTTCTGTAAGTTTACACACACATTTACCATACAAGAATGAAAATTACTTTGGAAAGACAGAAAATGTTGCAAGGTCTTAAAAAGTAGTGGATTATTTATTAATTTTTCATTAAAGGACTAGTACAGGAGTGCTTTTAGGTAAAACTAAACTACAAAATATCATTAAAAAACCTGAAGGATTTTCATCATTGATCATACATTTTATATGATTATTTGAATTTGAAAATGCTCAGATCCACAAAACAAACTTGCTATTCACAAATTCAGAAACAAATAATTTTAATTACATCTAGTTTGTGAATATTCAATATCCTGAACACAAAAGATGAATACATGAACACAAAGAGAAATTTATTTAACTATCAGATGGCCATGTAATTTACCTTAAGCCTTCCAGTGATAATAGGTGTTCCTTTGGCGTGTTCTGGAACTATTGCAGGATAAAGCTTTTCTGAAACTCTCTGCTCATTCTTCATGCACCTGAAGTCAAAAATAAAAACAAGCTTTTACAGATCATTCAATGCCTCCAGTTTTAAACTAATAATATAAAAAGCTCATTACAAGCAACATTATGGATTTTTTTTTTTTAAAGTGCTGATGAAAAAATAGAAACCTACTAGGTCAAAGATAGAGGGCCTGTTTTTGTCTTACACACGTATAATTATACATATTTATAATGTTTTAACATCTGTATTTAAGTAAAACAGGCTTCGTAAATTTGGCCCATGATATTTGTAGAGCTGACAGGTCAAGATGGTAGTACTGAGTACTACAAACACAAACATTATTAACACTGATGTTGTTATCTAGAACCTATTTTATAAAATCATATCACTGACAAACATAGATCTATCTCGGATTGAATTACTGACAAACTCACTGATCTATCTTGGACTGTATCACAGACAAACTCATTATCTATACGGTACTGGACTGTATCACAGACAAACTCACTGATCTATCTCGGAGTGAATCACTCACAAACTCACTGATCTATCTTCGACTGTATCACAGACAAATTCACTGATCTATCTTGGACTGTATCACAGACAAATTCACTGATCTATATTGGACTGTATCACAGACAAACTCATTGATCTATCTTGGACTGTATCACAGACAAACTCACTGATCTATCTTGGACTGTATCACAGACAAACTCACTTACCCGGAAATAAGCCCATGTCTTTGAATAAGCCCCCCTCCCTTTTGATAGCATTTAAGAAAATAGGCCCTCATTTGTAAATAAGCCCACCCCCAACTTCGTCACTGTATACAAAATTGCAAGTTTGCTCAAAGATCATTTAAAAGGTCATACCTCCTGCAGATGATTAAACACAAATGTAACACAATATTTTACCAC
>JAECMU010233042.1:3491-16714 GCA_016106625.1 Dracogyra subfuscus | reverse complement strand
TTTTTTAACGACGCACTCAACACATTATAAGTACGGTTATATCGGCGTCGGACATATGATTATGTCAATAAAAACAACAACAAAAAAACCAGTGGTTAGCTGACGGGGATCGATCCTAGACCGACCGAACATCAGGCGGACTAGTAAAAATACATGCGCTGAAACGTCTTACAACATATTGAGAAATGTCCCTTTAAAAGGACATTCCTGAGTTTGCTGCATTATAAGATGTTTCCGAAAAATAAAATATTTCTACGATTAAACTTACATATTAAATATATTTTCTAGTTTAGAATATCAGTGTCTGTATATTCAATGTGTTTCTGATCGTCTTAATATTTGTAATAAGCCCTCTTCAAATAATTTCGTACGTACGAAAAAATATATTTTAGGAAATAAAATGAAAATTAACTTAGTACAAATATTAGAACGATCAGAAATACGTTTAATATTTTAATATTTTATGCAGAAAAATATATTTGATATGCAAGTACAGTCGTCAAAAAGTCTTTGTTAGTTGATAACATCTTAAAAAGTGCAGCAAACTCGGGAATGTCCCTTTAAGACGACCAGAAACACATTAAATATACAGATATTAATATTCTAAAGAAGAAAATATATTTAATATGTAAGTTTAATCGTAGAAATATTTTATTAGTCTGAAACGTCTTACAACAAATTGAGAAATGTCCCTTTAATATTACTGTTAAAAATACTAAATTTCATTCTACCTTTTACTTTTACTTGTGTTTTATTATAAATGTTGACTTTCTATGCTGATCTAATTCATTAAAGGGACAGACCCAAGCTTTTAAACACTTATGCAAAATGTTTCACTATAGAACCGTTTATGATCACTGAAATCAGGTTTGTAACTTAAGCCAAACATAGTGTCCATTTTTATGGAAAGAAAGAAATGTTTCATTTAACGACGTACTCAACACATTTTATTTATGGTTATATGGCATCAGACACGGTTAAGGACCACACAGATTTTGAGAGGCAGTCGCCACTTCATGAGCTACTCTTATGTCGATTAACAGCAAGGGATCTTTTACTTGTGCTTCCCACAGGCAAGATAGGTCAGGTCATAGGGTTTAACGTGCACATTCAGAGCAAGCTGTTGTAGCGCACGCCTGTCGTGGGTGCAAGTGCTTGCGAAGCAAGCTCTTCCGTCCAAGACAGAACGTTGGGTGAGGGGAGAGGGGACCACCTGCACTGGCAGGTGCAAGGGAGCACCAGCAGTCCGACCGAAATCGGTAGCAGGTGGGAGTGGGTGATGGTGCTATGGAATTTTGAATGGAGCATTAATAAGCCAAAGAGAAAAAGGTGCGCAGTTTGATTTGAGGAAATTTTGGCGCGAATTTTGAACGGTCAATCTAAATTGTAAAAAAAGGCATTCGAGCTAGTATAGGTTTTGACTTAGTATATCGAAAGTAGCTCGTTGTCCTCAACCCCACCAGTCACTGGTACTCGATACTGTCATCGAGGGAATATCACACGAGTCAGGCAGTCATCTTCTTACAAAACAACCATTCAGCGAAAGTCATACGTACGACTAGGAGTTATTGCTTACACCTATCATCTCATCGGGACCTCATCCTGTTTTATCACAAGAAGAAGTAACTCTTGTAGACCATCTTAAATTTATGACAAGTGTAGGATATGGATATACTCGTTATGAGGTTATTAACATTGCTTCTAATTATGCAATTAGTATTTCAAAACGAGACAAGAAACACCCATTGTCTCGCACATGGTTTAGAAACTTCATGAAACGTTGGCCACAACTAAATGTTACCAAGCCCAGATCGGTTTCGCTGGCAAGAGCAAAAGCCACCAATGAAGATGCTGGTTCTAAATATTAAAGAAAAATAGCTGAAAATTGCACGTCCATCAAGTATCACATCTCAGTCATTTACCAATACAACACATTGGATACAGACTTCCTTTGGTAGATGTTCTTGCCTTGTAGATTATGTATTAGTTTGTTTAAAAACAAAAGAAAGTTAAAATAAAAAAATAAAAAAATCCGTTGGACAACATTTTAGAAAAAGATAAGATGCTCGCAAAATACTGACCTCTTCATGTGACCTTATTTATATTTACCTTTATTTGACACCCTATAACCAATGCCTTTTTCGTACTGGGGTGCCGTTAAACATTCATTCATTCATTCATTCATTCATCCATCTATCCATCCATTCATTTATTCCGAGCCTTCAAACATGATTTGAAGGTAGTAAGTTATTAAAATAATAGCAAATACGTTAAATGTAACATCATCTGTGACTGTGTAAAGCATATTATGTACTGTATATTTTAGCTCAAGTCTCCTTCATCCCTCCCCCTTAGATTAGTATTGATATGTAGTGGAAGGCTAGAGGAAACTCTATGAAATGCTTTAGTAATCGCCGACAACCAAATTGTCGCAAGCTATTGTGTATAAAATACTGGTTAACAACATATACTTACTCTCTCTCGCTGTCTCTCTCTCTCTCTCTCTCTCTCTCTCTCTCTCTCTCTCTCTCTCTCTCTCTCTCTCTCTCTCTCTATCTATCTATCTACGTGTACTTTTGGGCATGGATGCTACTCAAACTGAGACACTTCGTTTTTTAAAATCAATTGTGTCTATACTGGTTTTCTGTTTTCATCTTTCTTTTGTTTAAATAAATACTCCATCCCTAGAGGAAATGTGTAAAGTAGGATGCGCCTTTGAAGATGTGTCCGTTTGTTTGGCAACACACCTTTATGGACTAAATATATTTGTTATTGGTTTTTAGAAAAATTAAATATAACACGTTAATCAGCCAATGGCTTTAAAAGCTTAAGTCGTATTCAAAGCTTAATCTTACCTTTGACTGAAATATATTTCACTGTCTTTGAACGTATGGAATCCTACTTAAAAATATATCGTATTAGCAATCGAGTATTTCACGTTAATTAAATAATTAACTGTTTTGCCTCCCATAATCTTGTTAATCGACTTTTACGCAATTCTCCAAAGAAATTCATTCATCTATTTAATCCTCCATTGAATCGAAAGTTAACCTGGTCTAATGTATTTTCCGCACCTCTCACATGTTAGCAACATTGTTTATTTGTTATAATTATCCATGTTACAATGTTTATTTGGTTGTGTCTCCATAGTTCTAAGGGGCGGGACGTAGCTCAGTGTACAGCGCTCGATGCGCGGTCGGTCTGGGATCGATCCCCGTCGGTGGGCCCATTGGGCTATTTCTCGTCACAGCCAGTGCACCACGACTGGTATATATGCGCTATCCTGTCTGTGGGATGGTGCATACAAAAGATCCCTTGCTTCTAATCGGAAAGAGTAGCCCATGAAGTGGCGACAACGGGTTTCCTCTCTCAGTATCTGTGTGGTCCTTAACCATATGTCTGACGCCATATAACCGTAAATAAAAATGTGTTGAGTGCGTCTTTTTTCCATAGTGCTATAGCTCAGTCGGTTGAGTGCTCGCTTGAGGTGCTTGCATCGCAGGATCGAACCACATCGGTGAATCCATTAAACTGAGACCAGCCTCGGTGGCGTCGTGGTTAGGCCATCGGTCTACAGGCTGGTAGATACTGGGTTCAGATCCCAGTCGAGGCATGGGATTTGTAATCCAGATACCGACTGCAAATCCTCAGTGAGTGCTCCGCAAGGCTCAATGGGTAGGTGTAAACCACTTACACCGACCAGTGATCCATAACTGGTTCAACAAAGGCAATGGTTTGTGTTATCCCGTCTGTGGGAAGCGCAAATAAAAGATCCCTTGCTGCCAATCGGAAAGAGTAGCCCATGAAGTGGCGACAGCGGGTTTCCTCTCAAAATCTGTGGGGGGTGGACCATCAAAACCCTCACCCTGCGCACGCGCCTGACTAAAAGCCTACTTTTACCAGCCTCGACCAACGTGTTTTTGTATCACCTGTCAACACGTGTCTGTTACCGCTGTAACGATCAACCTTGTATCATCTTACACTAGTTTACATAGAAGCTTCAATACATACCTTATTGTAATTGATGAATCCATAAATGAAATAAATATTTTATTTTATCTTTCAAAGATAACATTCAAGGATACTTTGCATTTACCTCTGAGTGACACAACGAAAGCAATATAGCTGCCCAGACTTTGAAGCTTACACTCACAGCAAGGCCTATTTTAGCTATAGTCTTGTTTAAAAATTAGCACTGATTGTCTTATATATGTGACGAACACTATTTGTGCTCATTTACACAGTTAATAACAGACAACTTTTGTTGAATAATGTTTGACATTGGCTTTTGTGTTGTCCAATCTAAAAATAAATTCTGAAACAGACTATAACAGGAAGTATTTGTTATTTAGAACTTACAAAAAGTCGGATCCATTATTAGTTATTGTTTCCGTAAACATCAGCGACAGACGTGGTTGGTTTAAAGGGACATTTCTGAGTTTGCTGCAATATTTTAAGATGTTATCGACTAATAAAATATTTCTACGAGTAAACTTACATATTAAATATATTTTCATGTTTAGAATATTAGTGGCTCTATATTAAACGTGTTTTTGATCGTTCTAATATTTGTACTATGTTAATTTTTATTTTATTTCCTAAAACAATATTTTTTTCATATATACGAATTTATTTGAAGACGAAATGCAGTTTGGGCCTCTTATAAATATTTAGACGATCAGAAACACATTAGAGGGACATTCCTGAGTTTGCTGCAGTGTTTTAAGATGATATCGACTAATAAAATATTTCTACGATTAAACTTACATATTAAATATATTTTCTTGTTTAGAATATTAGTGGCTGTTTATTAAACGCGTTTCTGATCGTTCTAATATTTGTACTAGTTTAATTTTCATTTTATTTCCTAAAAAATAGTTTTTCGTACGTACGAAATTATTTGAAGACGAAGTCCAGTTTAGGCTTCTTACAAATATTAAGACGACCTGAAACACATTGAATATCCAGACATCGATATTCTAAACAGGAAAATATATTTAATATGTAAATTTAATCGTAAACATATTTTATTAAGCGGAAACATCCTACAATGCACCAAAGTCAGGAATGTCCTTTTAAATATACAGACATTGATATTCTAAACAAGAAAATCTATTTGATATGTAAGTTTAATCGAAGAAATATTTTATTAGTCGGAAATATCTTACAATGCAGTAAATTCGGGAATGTCCCTTTAATGTGCCGCCATGGAGGCCAGTAAATACATGGGGGTCCCACTAAAATGCGCTGATACTGTAAATAATAACATTAAAATAGCGTTTATTATTCAGTTGTACAGTGGCAGTGAAGCAAATATTTTTAAAGAAACATTTTAACTTTAAAATATAACACAAATACTATCTATTGACTGTCAATCTATGGGTTTTCTTGACGAGATACAACCCACCTCATCCCTACAAGCTGTGCACCCAAACGGCCTTAACGAGGCCACTCACATGGACATGTAGATCGGACTTTAAAGTCTTAGACCTTCGTTCAAAAGTTTATGTCGAAATTACTTTGGGTTTTTTAATGTTATTAAATAGCCCGATCCTCTCTTCTTTTTCTTATATATTTTTGGACTGTCCTTCTAAAATGCTCCAAATTATATAAATATTCGACCGAGCAGTGGTGTCGAACTCTAGTGGTGTCGTTAAATAAAACAAACTTTAACTTTGCCGTATGGTTTGTTATTTAGGTCTAATGGTTTAGAAGAGCTGCCATAGGTACAGAATCTTAAATGGACATTCCTGAGTTTGCTGCAATATTTAAAGGGACATTCTCGAGTTTGCTGCATTGTAACATTTTTCCGACTAATAAAATATTTCTACGATTAAACTTACATATTAAATATATTTTCTTGTTTAGAATATCAGCATCTGTATATTCAATGTGTTTCTGGTCATCTTAATATTTGTAAGAAGCCCAAACTGGATTTTGTCGTACAAAAAATATTTTTTAAGAAATAAAATGAAAATTAACCTAGTACCAATATTTCAACGATCAGAAACACGTTTAATATACAGCCACTAATATTCTAAACAAGAATATATATTTAATAGGTAAGTGTAATCGTAGAAGTATTTTATTAGTTGATAACATCTTAAAACATTGCAGCAAACTCGGGAATGTCCCTTTAAGATGTTATCGATTGAAAAATACTTTTTAACGATTGTAATTAAATATCAAATATATTTTTCTGTATACAATATTAGTGGCTGTATATTAAACGTGTTTCTGATCATTTTAATATGTGTACTAGGTAAATTTCATCTTATTTCATAAAATATTCTGTCATTTTTTTTGTACGTACGAAATTATTTAAAGACAAAATACAGTTTGGGCTTCTTACAAATATTAAGACGATCAGAAACACATTGAATATACAGACACTGATATTATATGCAGAAAAATATATTTAATATGTAAGTTTAATCGTAGAAATATTTTATTGGTCGGAAACATCTTACAATGCAGCAAACTCAGGAATGTTCCCTTAAGCAATCAAAGATGACTGCGTGGCAGCTTTGATATTCGTTACAAACATGTTTATAGTTTGCTTCAAGGATCGACAAAATAACAATGAATATAATCCGCTGTCTTCCTATTGTTTGAATTTGACTTTGTTTTAAAATCGTTTATTTCGAACACAAAGATTAGGCAAAAGTAATGTGGGCTTTGCGATAACAAAAAAAAAAAAAAAAAAAAAAAAAAAAAAAAGATGTCGGTAGCTTTCCATTGCCATACCGATTTTCAACATGGGACGTCCAGCTAAACGTCGCAGTATTGAATACAATCTAATTAAAATTAGCTCCACTATTACATGTGGATCTAACAGCAGCCAGTTGGAACTCATGTCCACCAATCAAAACCTTACTTGCAGAATCTTGCCAGTGATTTGAAAATAATTTTAAAACATTCCGAGTGTATACGACATGTTTTGTGTGAATTACAAATGCCTCATTTAGTCCAGTAGAACTAATTTTAATCAGATTGCTAACAGCACTGCGTAGACTATTATTTCGTGTGTAAATAATAATTTAAATATTGACCAATCACACTTCTTCTTTTATAACGTTATTTGGGAGCATACAAATTCTAAAAATATCGGGCGAGTCTATTTTAGTGGCCGCAGTACAACGAACCATACAAGTGCGTGAGGGATTGGTTATCAGTCTTCAGTTTTATATTACAAATTATTTATTTATTAAAGAAAACCCCAACTAAATCAGTCTTCAGTTTTAAATAAAACATGTTTTAAGGTATTCGTAATTCACGCGAAAGATGTCGTATACCCTCAGGATAATTGGGAATGTTTTCAAATTATTTTTACTGTCATGATTCTGCAAGTAAGGTTTTCATTGGTGGACATGAGCTTCAACTGACTGCTGTTAGATCCACATCTAACAGTGGAGTTTCTTCTTCTTCTTCAGCGATCCCGGCCATGCTAGATAGGTAATCCGGTGTTGTGGACAAAGTCCGCTGTCTGCCTTAGCGACGTCGCCAGTCCCCACAGCTTCTCCCTCAAGTCCACTGCACTGGGCCACGTTTGCTGTCGCAGGGTGGAGCTAACAGTGGAGCTATATTTAATTAGATTGTATTGAATTATCACTCGATGATAAACTTCAAATCATTAAAAGTTTCAAAAGTAAGCTAATGTTAAAATATTCTAAAGGTTATTTATTGGATTTATTATCTGTTTGACTCAACGTTAATACATATATTAAGCCGAATATCAATAGGCACCAGCAGAAACAAACGACAAGAGTAAAACAATGTTTTATTTATTTATTATACACAAAGTTCAACATAACCCAGTTAATAGTACGCAGCACACGTGTAATAACAAGTACCGCATAATAACGAGAAATTCTTGAGTTTGCTGAACTGTTTAAGATGTTATCGACTAATAGAGACTTTTTGACAACTGTAATTACATACCAAATACATTATTCTGCATAACATATTAGTGGCTGTATATTAAACGTATTTCTGATCATTCTAATATTTGTACTAGGTCAAATTTCATTTTATTTCCAGAAAATCTTTTTTTTTGTACGTACGAAATTATTTGAAGACAAAATCCAGTTTGGACTTCTTACAAACATTAAGACGACCAGAAACACGTTGAATATACAGACACTGATATTCTAAACAAGAAAATATATTTAATATGTAAGTTTAATCATAGAAATATGTTTTAATAGTTGGAAACACCTTACAATGCAGAAAACTCAGGAATGTTCCTTTAATCTTAACGTAGACTCAAGGCTAATTTTATCGCCGGTTAACTCGAATAAATAATAATTCGACATAAACAGTTTAATTTATCACTGTAATGAACCACAACAACTACACATTACTGAATGTTATGATTATCGGAATGTGCTAAAACATTGGGTTATTTCCTCACAACAATGCATGATGGACTATTTCCATAGAATATTTCACTATTAAAGAGACATTCCTCAGTTTGCTGCAATTTTTTAAGATTTTATCGACTAATAAAATATTTCTGCGATTAAACTTACATATTAAATATATTTTCTTGTTTTGAATATTAGTGGCTCTATATTAAACGTGTTTGTGATCGTTCTAATATTTGTACTAAGTTACTTTTCATTCTGTTTCCTAAAACATGTTTGTGCGTACGTACGAAATTATTTGAAGACGAAATCCAGTTTGGACTTCTTATAAATATTAAGACGACTAGAAACACATTAAATATATAGACACTGATATTCTAAACAAGAAAATATATTTTATACGTAAGTTTAATCGTAGAAATATTTTATTAGTCCGAAATATCTTACAATGTAGCAAAGTCGGGAATGTCCCTTTAATATATACATTGCAATAAAACTACTTGGGGTTGTCGCCCGTGTCACAGGCCCAGGTGTAAAACTTGTGAATAAATGACATAATTGCACTGTGTTAAAAAAAAGTAAATTTAAAACAAAAGACTAAAATAATAATTTTCAATGATACTGCCAAGGACTATAGAAATAAATTCACTTTTGGAAACAATGTACTCGAAAATGTTAAAGAATACAAATATTTAGGCCTAACACTGACGAAGTTAAATAAATTCAACGTAACGAAAATAACACTAGCGCAACGAGCAAGCAAGGCAATGTATTTTAATTTATCAAAATCAAAAGAAAATAATCTATCTATAGAATGCACACTAAAACTATTTGATTTAATGTTTGTTCCTATACTTTTATACGGTTGTGAAATACTACTAAAAATCTATTCCTCTGTTTATGCTATACAGAGAACTTGGAAGAATGCCCTTAAAATTAATAATTAACCAAAGAGTAATACATTTTTGGGCTCGAATTGTATATGGCAAACAGAATACGTTATCGTACCTGTTACATGAAAACCGGCCTCGGTGGCGTAGTGGTTAAGCCATCGGACTACAGGCTGGTAGGTACAGGGTTCGCAGCCCGGTACCGGCTCCAACCCAGAGCGAGTTCTTAAGGGCTCAATGGGTAGGTGTAAGGCCACTACACCCTCTTCTCTCTCACTAACCACTAACCAACTAACCCACTGTCCTGGATAGACAGTCCAGATAGCTGAGGTGTGTGCCCAGGACAGCGTGCTTGAACCTTAATGGGATATAAGCACGAAAAATAAGTTGAAATGAAATGTTACATGAAGTAATGTTGTGGGACTCAGCCACAAAAGGATTCTCTTATAGCTGGATAAAAAACAACAACACTGAAACCATAGCTAATAACCTCGGCATGTCAGATATTCTTTTTTTAAAAGAAATTTCCAGTCGACAAAACTTGATTAAACGGGTTAAATTAAGACAGCGGGCAACATAGCCCAGTGGTACAGTGCCCGCCTGATGCGCGGTCGGTCTAGGATCGATCCCCGTCAGCTAACCACTGTTTTTTTTTTCTCTCGACATAACCATATGTCCGACGCCGATATAACCGTAAATACAATGTGTTGAGTGCGTCATTAAAAAAAATAAAAAAAATTTAAGACAATATGACCAATGTTTACAAAAGTGGAACAGTGATATTGCCTTATCGTCAAAAGGAAAAACTTATGCTATTTTTAAAGAAAAACTTACCTTAGAAAAGTATTTATTATTATTACCTGATCACCTATGGACTGATATGTTTAAATTCAGAACCTCAAACCATTATCTCCCAGTAGAAATAGGACGCTGGAACAATATTGTAGTAGAAGACAGAATATGCCCACTTTGTAATAAAATAACATTCGTGACGAATTTCATTATTTATTTACATGCCAGTTTTTTCAGATCATCGTAAAACGTTGCTAAATCATATTATTATACCAAACCAAGTACAATCAAATTTAAAGAACTAATGACTACAAATAAAATTGGGCTGTTAAAGAAGGTTTGCAAATTAATAAAACAAATTATATATAAGTTTAGAAAACCTTAAAATCATCGTATATGGCAATATTTATGAAGGTAGATTTCATAAGTTATGCGTTTTAAATTTTATACTAATACCGTGATGTTCAAAAGAACATAGCCCAAATATAAAAGTGGCCTATTTTTCAAAGTCGTAAACACATCCTTGTACATTTATGTTTATGTTCATATTCATCTTAATTTGTATTAACTTTCGCTTTGTATATATACACTTATATTTTGTATTCACTCTATAATATAAAATAATTTTAGATGAGTTCCTGTTAACTCTATGCTGTCACATAATCATATGTATTTCATATTGGTTATGGTTACGCACACTTATATTAATATTGATACCAAATTGTATTAATGTTTGCTATGTATCTATATTCTTATATTTTGAACTCATTTTGTAATATAGTATAATTTTATCTCAGCTCCTGTTAACACTATCTTGTCACATAATTAATGTATATTCCATATTTCCCCATATGCCGTTGCTGAACGGCTTGGGAGTAATAAAGTTTTGTTCTGTTCTGATTAAACTGCGGGCAGCATAGCCCAGTAGTACAGTGCTCGCCTGATGCGCGGTCGGTCTAGGATCGATCCCCGTCAGCTGACCACTGTTTTTTTTTTCTCGACATAATCATATGTCCGACGCCGATATAACCGTACTTATAATGTGTTGAATGCGTCGTTAAAAAAAAAGTTTTGATTAAACTAAACTGAACATTGCCGCATCACTCTGGATGCACCGCTTGAACACCACGTGACCTGACGGACTTAACGAGTGTGACCCGCGCAGTCATTGACTCTTCTTTTGTTACTTTATCCTGTGATTGTTTTAGTCTTTTTACTTGACATTTTCACTTGAACTGTTTTTATTCACCTGTTTTTAATGCTGAACTCCTGGTTTTATGTTTAGTTTGCTCCTGAGGATGTCAGCATTTAGCTGACGAAACGTTGAGCTTTTTAATTTGATATTTTAAATTGTGGTTTTTAGACAGAGACTTTATTTTAATCAATAAAATATATAGATCTACAGAAAGCATAAAAGTGATATTAGGTGAAAACTAATTTTTACACTGTATTATATTTTTGTGAACACTAATAAATAAGTTATCTCCCTTGTAAATTATTACGAGTTTAAGTTATGTGTCATGTCATAGGGCTTTACGTGCACATTCAGAGCAAGCGGGCAGCATAGCCCAGTGGTACAGTACCCGCCTGATGCGCGGTCGGTCTAGGATCGATCCCTGTCAGCTAACCATTAGAGTTTTTTCTCGACATAACCATATGTCCGACGCCGTAATTATAATGTGTCGAGTGCGTTGTTAAACAAACAAACATTCAGAGCAAGCTGGTGTAGCGCACGCCTGTCCTGGGCACAGAAGCCGGCCTTGGATGATTCCTCCGTCCAGGACAGGAAAGGTGGGGTTGAAAAGGAGGAGGGACAGCCGTACCAGCAGCGCGACCGTGGAGTTTTAACTTGTGTAAAAAACATATTCATACTCGTTGCTTCGCAATACGTGAACATTTGGTTTTCACACATCACTCGTTCACACACACACACACACACACACACACACACACACACACACACACACACACACACACACACACACACACACACACACAAAACGTATTCGAAAACATCCCTATGTATGTTGGATAGAGCTGCCCCATGAACGAAACCTATGTAAGAAATTTCTATCTTTCATGGGATATCACGCGCGCGTAGTGACTTGATTAAAGGGCAACAACTCTTATAGGTAGTACTAAAGCAAATAACTTCCGGCTGAGTCAAAGTTCGAGGTGCACCCAACTTTTGATAGAGAAGCAAACACCACAAGTCCTGTGATTGGTTATAAATGTGAGTGTGTTGCTTGTAAAAAATAATAGTTTTATTTGGGTAAAACAAATATGCAATTTTATTTCATCTAGTACCAATGTGTAACGTAGCCTTGTGCTTGAAACATGTATGGGGTACCTGTAAAAAAAAGTGCTCAAATTTTGTGCGAAACTAGGGTAGTCATAGACGCTACCCGTTATCTCAGAACCGAGCAACTTAACCCCCAATTTTCTCTGGATCACTTGAAGTGTGAGGGGTGGTAGTATTTATATTCGTGGCGTTTATGTTGATTGATACGCTGCAGGTAGGAGTTTTAGCCACATATGTTACTATTGTCGTCTATGGGATTTGATTTGGTGGTATAGACCCTAAATAACGCGAGACGTCTGCTATCAGCAGTTCGTAAACGAACACACAAAAATAACGCCGCCTTTATAAACTACTCAATTCTGACATGAATCAATTCAAACCAGTGGATGTAAATACATTTATTGAAGATAATGAACACGTAAATACAATTAAAAAGACAGCATCTCACCTGAAATTAATTAATGAACTTTTGTCATTGAAAAAATAAATAATCGGCAAATTCATTGTATCCCCCTTCAGATCTCGACAATTATTTATTCTCTCTGTTCGTACCAAAGACAATACAGAATATGAGCCCAGTTCATTACGAGGAATAATCAGCAGTTTTGATCGTCATTTGCGAAAAAATAAATTATGGCACAAATATTATTGGGGGCGGGGTCGAATTTGTAAAGACTCGAGACGCATTAAAAGCAAAACAAAAGGACTTGAAAAGTCAGGAGAAAGATACCAAACCAAAACGTGCCGATTGTGAAATAAACCAGCTGTACGAATTCACACAGCTTTGGAAGCATAACTCAAAATCAGTGTTAAACACTCTGTGGTATAACAATACTTTGCATTTCGGAATGCTCGGCGGTTCCATGTCTTGGG
>JAECMU010232860.1:0-10295 GCA_016106625.1 Dracogyra subfuscus | reverse complement strand
AGAGAGAGAGAGAGACAGAGAGAGAGAGAGAGAGAGAGAGATGGATGCATGTAGAAAACAAATAAAGAAAGCAAAGTGTAAGAAAGGTTTCACTGTAATCAGTGTTTGTCTTACCCACTTGACATGCATACTGCCTTGATGTTGAGGGAGACCTTTTCAAACACTGATGGAGGCAGGGCTAGGTAAAACAGTCGGTTAGCAGATCCTTTCTCCTCTATCAGTTTGTTGAGTTTGGAAAAATCACTAGTCTTGTCATAGCTCCCTGCCAAATACTGGTTTAACTTGAAGAATGCATCGACTTTCTTATCTTCTCCAGGTTTCACCTAACACACAATAAAGGATTAGTACTAAAAAAAGCAAGCACACTTGCCAGTAACCATGGTTACCATGACAAATTAAACTGACATAGAATCATGCAAGAATAATGTAACCTACTGCTCTTGGCCAAACATGAACTGGATGTGTATTTCTTAAATATATTTTGCAATAATTATAATGACACAGGACAGAAATAAACAGTAAATTATTTATTTGGGCCTTCATTTTGTTATATTTTATTGGCTAAAGGATACTGCAAATTATATTTTGTATTCAGCATCAAATAGACACTGGTGAACAGATATTACATGTTTACAATATTACATGTTTACACTGATTGAATTTACACAATATTTCCAGCATGGGAGATTGGTCATGCAATTCACTGCATTTTAGACAAACACTCTACTTATAATTATTGTTACAAACAACAATAGCACTTTGTGAGCTCTTATATTTACAAACTGTTTTTGAACAAAGCTCTACAAGGTTTTTTTTTATTGTAGCTGGTTCAGTGAGACCACTTGTATAATTATACATTAGCATAATTAATATATTACATCTCATTTTTTTTTTTTTTAAAGCTTTGGTTTCAGGGTCTGTTTATGTATACACATCTAAAAGATGTCAAGTTCTTCAAATATCTTTACCACCAATTTGGTATATATCATTATTATAAATGTTTGTCACACACTTTGTTCATTTATATTCTGTTTTAAGAGCTCCATTTAGATTTTCTAACAAACTCCGGACACCATGTTAAACAATAATAATGATTCACAATTTGTGAAAATAAGATTTTCACACATCACTCGTTGACATACAATCGTATTAAAAAAAACCCCATGAAATAGCCTCTATGTATTTGATAAATGTCAACAAATGCTGATTCTTTTCCCATTAATACAGTCGAATCCACTTTATTGAACATCGGTTTATAGCATAAATTGGTTATTTGCATATAATTTGGCTGCACAGAACCATTTATCATTAAATCAATACAAATTATATTGCATATTTGAATAGCTTTATAACGACAAACATCGGTTAATTGCATATGAAAACCAAACAATATAGAAAATTCCATCATAAAATGTTCCACAAACTGTTATTTTATTTATTGTTATTTTAAAATACATGTATAAACAAATGAAATGCATATATGTATCAGCATTCAGTGTTTTGTAGTGAAGATTAAGATAGACTGTCCACAAGGCATTTGTAAAGTTTACCGTTGGATTTAATCTGGAAATGGGCTCTATCGGATAATCGGTTAAACGCATACATTTGACATGCACCGGGGCTATGCAATTAAGTGAATTTGACTGTATTATGACAAACAATTAATGCTGTACATGTACTGTTAAACAGGGAATTTATATTTCAGTCAGTTAAGTCTGTAATTATATTATTTGAACTGTACTTGCTACAATTAAAAACAAGGTTTGCTACAAATTTTAAAAAGATACCTTCATATAAGGCAGGCATTTTTTCTTAATATCTTGGACAGTTAAGTTGCTCCGTGCATAACCAATGAAATTAGTTTTATGTGGTAATAATCCATCTCGAAACAGGAACCTACAAGTAGAAAAATAATTTATCATTCAAATTTCCGGGTAAACAAAGCATGTAAAAACACTTAATGCAATATGATATGGTGCCCAAGTGAGATTTACATTCATTTTATTATAGCCAATTAATATTTGAACACGCTATTGTAGGTACACAACCACAGCTATCTTGTCAGTTAGTTTGAAAGAAGTCAGTACAGTGGAAACATACCTCCCAGAGAGTCATTACAATTAACCAGTGGGAACCAGTATGATCTAAGCTGTTGTTCGCCAAATGCAATGTAAAGTTAAAGTTGGCAAACGTCATTAATAATTTATCAAAAAGCCAATTCAAAAACCCTTGCTCTTTATATGTGTATATATCTATTTTTAAAAATAACATTACTTGGCACTTGGCTACAGATTTTCTGATCCAATTTGCCAAACTGTCATGAATTTTTTTTACGTCTATCTAAAACCCTATCTTAATGTTAAGAAATTAACTGGACTTTCATTATAATTTATTGGGTATGATCAGTTTGCACAAACCAATCAACATTTGATTATATAATTAGTTAGATTTATATGAACTTAAGAAGGATAAATTTGAATTATTAGAACAATATATACCTACATGTACTGTCCTGTTCTCTGGGAGAGACCCTACAAATCACTAATTTTACCTCTAATACCAATAATATCCAATGTCTGTTTTCTTTACATACACATGAAAACAAACTCAAACCCAACACATTTTACATCAATTGTGTAACATATAAAATGTAAAAACAATTAGTTAACATTTTCCATGGCAACTGATAATGGACATTTGTAATCGATCATCACATTGGTCAATTTTTTTATTATCATTCAACATGGCTTCTAGATTATGGTAGCCCCACTCCCATGGTTAATGATATTCAGTGTTGGGCTAGTAAATAATTACTATAACAAGCCCAATGGCTAGTGGAAAAAAAAAACCCTGGTCAAATGCTGCATTTACATATTTTTTAAATATGAATATCTTGCCTCCTCTTTCCACCCCAATCTAAGGATTTTAAAGCTCGATCTTCCTCTTTTGATGACATATCTGATTATTACTATTAGTAAAATTGTACTTATTTAAAGTAGGGCTAGTGATTTTTTTATCATGGCTAGTACATTTTTAAAATCACTGATCCTAAGGCTAGTAGATTTTTTATAAAATTCTAGAAGCCCCACATTGACCAAAGAAACATCACTAGCTGGTACCGAGATTCGAACTTAGTACCTACCAGCCTTTAATGATGATGGTGTAACCACAAAGCCACTGAGGTCAGTGTGACTACCAATAGCATGCCTCAATGAGGACTAACCAATGGAAAAAAAAGAGAGCAAAGTATTGATAACAAAACATGAAAGAGCAAAATTAAAGACAATGTCCGTAATGAAATACAGTCACAAAACAGAGACCCTGTATCCTATAAGTTGGGACACATTTATATTTCCATTATTATTCCTTTAAAATCCCTCCACACACACAGATTCTTTGTTATCCATTCACACCACTGTTCTCACTGTACTTGTACTGTATGCAGGGCTTCTAGATTATGGTAGTCCCACTCCCATGGCTAGTGATATTCAATGTCGGGCTAGTAAATAATTACTATAACAAGCCCAATGGCCAGTGGAAAAAAAAAACCCTGGTCAAATGCTGCATTTACATATTTTTTAAATATGAATATCTTGCCTCCTCTTTCCACCCCAATCTAAGGATTTTAAAGCTCAATCTTCCTCTTTTGATGACATATCTGATTATTACTATTAGTAAAATTGTACTTATTTAAAGTAGGGCTAGTGATTTTTTTTATCATGGCTAGTACATTTTTAAAATCACTGATCCTAAGGCTAGTAGATTTTTTATAAAATTCTAGAAGCCCCACATTGACCAAAGAAACATCACTAGCTGGTACCGAGATTCGAAGCCACTGAGGTCAGTGTGACTACCAATAGCATGCCTCAATGAGGACAAAGTATCCAAGAAAGTGTTTGTGTTTTGCTTCAGTGACCACATACATGACACATGACAACAGAAGCAATATTTATTATTGTGCTTCTGAACAAAGCTCTACAAGGTTATTCTATGGTGAGAGTACCAGATCAATAGAGCAAGATCTCAAGATTGTCACTAGTGACAGTATGAAAGTAATTACCTCCCCCCACCCCTCAGTTATTTGCCAGGAAATATACTTGCTCAATAAGACAATAAATCCATTAAAAAAATTACTGACAATGCCCATCAATCTACTGTTGTGGCAAACAATCACAGGTAAAGATGTAATGAAATATCCAAGTGCTGTTATAGATAGCTTAATTAGTACACACTAACCAATGAAAAAAAAAAAGAGCAAAGTATTGATAACAAAACATGAAAGAGCAAAATTAAAGACAATGTCCGTAATGAAATACAGTCACAAAACAGAGACCCTGTATCCTATAAGTTGGGACACATTTATATTTCCATTATTATTCCTTTAAAATCCCTCCACACACAGATTCTTTGTTATCCATTCATACCACTGTTCTCACTGTACTTGTACTGTATGCAGGGCTTCTAGATTATGGTAGCCCCACTCCCATGGCTAGTGATATTCAATGTCGGGCTAGTGAATAACTACAATTGCCATGCCTGATGGCTAGTGGAAAAAAAAGGTCAAATGTTGCAGTTAGTCTGTTTTGTAAATATGAATATACTGACCCCACTCTAACCCCTAATGTTAGTGTTTCTAATCCTCTTTAGTATAGTCCCTCTGACATAACTGATTATTACTATTATTTAGTAAAATTTCATAAACTGTAAGTTAAAATAGGGCTAGTGAATTTTTGATTGTGGCTAGTACATTTTTAAAATGACTGATCCCACGGCTAGTGGATTTTACAAAAATTCTTAAAGCCCTGTGTTTGTGTATCTAAATAACACTCAGTTGATTGAAACTTAAGCCACATAGCTTTAGTTTAATATGATTTTGTGAAGAATCATCCCGAGAGTCCTTGACTTTCTTAACATGTTCTAACCATTCTCGACTTATTTGATACATTTAATTGATACACCTGGCAAATATTTATTAAATGGATGGAAAAAAACTGGTGACTGTTTATTAAACTTGCTAAATCAGCAACCTTAATTCAACAGATGCACATTTTAAGTGGCCATCTTATTCCTATTCCAGAGTAGTCACTAACTTGTATCAAGTAGCCACCTATCTTAAGTGACCACTCAGCAATCAAAGTAACAACAGAAAACATGTGGAGTTTGGTCTTCATTGTGTCAAAACCAAATGACATTAACCTGTGATTCCAAACTTCAATATCAATTTGGTCATTATTGTTTCCTATCTCAATGTTACCTCAAGTATCTACTTATATATACATACATGTATGTGTTAGACTATGTGACGTTTTTATCTATTCACAGTAACATCATGATTGTAATTCCACAACGAACAGCTTTATTGTGTCACAGGATACACCTCACTACAGAAAGTGTATCTGGTTCCTACATACTAAAACACTGGTTCTCAATGATAACAACTCTAGTGGTGCTGTTAAAACAAACTTTTATCTCAATCATAACAAAAATAAGCAACTTTAGGATAGTGTGTGGGTGGTGGATGGGTGACTCTTTGGTCAGCAGCTGTAAAAATAATGAGTGCTATACAATCAGTGTAAACTCTGTCCACAAAAAATAAAAGTGCATTTAAAAAGAGCCCTGTCTGTTAATCAGGGTGTAGACAGTGTGGTGGCAGCACGTTTTATCTGTTATATTAATGTATTAAACTGTATGTTAATCAGGGTGTAGACCATGTGGTGGTAGCATTGTTTCATCTGTTATATTAATGTATTCAACTGTCTGTTAATCAGGGTGTAGACAGTGTGGTGGCAGCATGTTTCATCTGTTATATTAATGTATTCAACTGTCTGTTAATCAGGGTGTAGACTGTGTGGTGGCAGCATGTTTCATCTGTTACATTAATGTATTCAACTGTCTGTTAATCAGGGTGTAGACCATGTGGTGGCAGCATGTTTCATCTGTTACATTAATGTATTCAACTGTCTGTTAATCAGGGTGTAGACTGTGTGGTGACAGCATGTTTCATATGTTACATTAATGTATTCAACTGTCTGTTAATCAGGGTGTAGACCATGTGGTGACAGCATGTTTCATTTGTTACATTAATGTATTCAACTGTCTGTTAATCAGGGTGTAGACAGTGTGGTGGCAGCATGTTTCATTTGTTACATTAATGTATTCAACTGTCTGTTAATCAGGGTGTAGACCATGTGGTGGTAGCATTGTTTCACCTGTTACATTAATGTATTAAACTAACTGTTAATCAGGGTGTAGACTGTGTGGTGGCAGCATGTTTCATTTGTTACATTAATGTATTCAACTGCCTGTTAATCAGGGTGTAGACCGTGTGGTGGAAGCATGTTTCATCTGTTACATTAATTTATTAACCTTCTGTTAATCAGTGTGTAGACCGTGTGGTGACAGCATGTTTCATCTGGTACATTAATGTATTACTAGTAAACTGGCTGTTAATCATGGAGTAGACCTTGTGTAGACAATATGTTTCATCTGTTACATTAATGTATTAAACTAACTGTTAATCAGGGTGTAGACCGTGTGGAGACAATATGTTTCATCTGTTACATTAATGTATTAAACTAACTGTTAATCAGGATGTAGACCGTGTGGAGACAGCATGTTTCATTTGTTAAATTAATGTATTGAACTGACTGTTAATCAGGGTGTAGACCGTGGGGTGACAGCATGTTTCATTTGTTACATTAATGTATTGAACTGACTGTTAATCAGGGTGTAGACCGTGGGGTGACAGCATGTTTCATCTTTTACATTAATGCATTCAACTGACTGTTAATCAGGGTGTAGACCGTGTGGTCACTGTGGGTTTCCTCTCTAATATGAACATAATGAATGAGTTCATGTTAGCACTATCCTATGTAGTGACAATGTGTGTCCTCTCTTACCCATGCATATTAAATATATCCTGTTTATGAATCTGAATGAATCATTTTTGTGTTATTTACCTGAAACTCTTGACAGATGAAAATTATTTCACTTGAAAATAACTTGAAAGTTAATATGTTTTATTATGTCCTATGAATATTTTAATTACATTGCATACAAACAATTACACTTTACACTTAATTTATACTCACCAAAGTGTAGGGTATATTTTTTTAGATGCAAGATCTCCCTGAAAAATATTATATTCATTTGAATTAATATGCTAATAATAATAACAACATGTTTATACATAGGCCTAGACTAAACATCCTAAATGGACACTTAATAAAGTTAAAGGGACATACCCTAGTTTCAGTTCATGAAAATTAACATTAAGTGTAGTTTAATTTACAAACCTATAACACATTTTTATAAAGTTACAATTGAGTGAAACATGAGTCTTTGACTTTGAAATGGTGAAATACCCTCTAAAATAGAATAAAACTTGACTACATAACTGTAACTTCTCAGAGGCACGTGCCTTTTTAAAAATATGAGAAATGCATTTTGTGATATTAAAAAACATCAGGATGACCAAAAACACTTCGAATGTACGGAAATGGATACTTTAAACAATAAAATTTAAGTAAAGTAGGATTTCAGTTATCAAAAAACGCCTCTAATAGTAAAAACTATGTCTTAGTGTTTAAAACTAGGGTATGTCCCTTTAAAGAAACGACTATTATAGTATTAAGAAATCTGACACTCGCCAAATTCACTAATTGCAAACTTTTAATTTTAAAGATAACTGGCAAATTTTAGTTTAATTTGGTGAACTAATTTCATGTAATAATTGATAGCTTGTTATAAATTAACTTAGGTTTCTGCAGCTTAATACTAATAGATAAATTGGCAAAATGTTCTGCTCATCCAGATCTAGCCATGAAAATTCAACAGAACAATGTTAGTGTAAGGTATGCACATACTGTAGCAATTACTTGGGCATTTTGAAGTGAGTAAACCCACCTGTAAGTGTAAGAATTTTACCACATACGTGACATAGAAGAAATGTCAGCATAATTTGAATGAAAAATAATGGACATTGTTGACTAAGTTTTTAATCTATTGATGTGTTAACGCATTACTTTTCAATCAAAGACTCATTAAGGTGCTTGGGATGTATACCTTCTACAAATGATTTCAAAGTGGCCTGACAATCTGGGGCCTAATTCACAAAGCTCTCTTAGGCTCTGCTAGACAACAAAGCATCCTCTTTGCAAGTCTTTTAGCATTGCACTGCCAGATCATAAAGTTGCGAAAGTTAGTGAATTAAGTGTTTAATGTATGAATATAATGAATTTCTTTTAGTGAAGATTTTTTTTCACAGGGTTGATAGTGTTAAGTTTGAAAAAGGCAAATCCACGGTATAAATAGATTTGGTTGCTTTTAACTTGCTGACCCATGTGGTTAATCACTGTTTGAACAAAAATGTGATGTAATCAAAAGTGTAATGTAATCAGTCTTTGTTTGTTGGTGACTTTTACAGGAAAATTAGTTTCAATTGATGCAAACTTGTGTTAGGTCACTGTGCATTACCAGTCAGTTCTTTGTATGTACTGAAAAATATATAATTTTAAAGGTAATACTTCACACAAACATGTCACTGGCGTTCAGAGAGGAGGTTCAAGGTTAGCAAATTCATGATCACAATTTTGGCAATTTATTTTCATTTTTGCAGTCCTTTGTTTAAAAACAACAACAAAGTTTAGCCATTACCTTTAAAAATTCCTTTCAGAAACAAATTCATTTCATAAGCTAATATGGAACAATAATTATATATTTATAGACTGTCCCACAAGAAATGCCTTGTTTCATGCTATGGAATTTGCTACAAGTTATTTATTTTTGAGCCGATTCTTGTCTAAATTGGATACAATTTTTATTATTATTTTTTTTAATTTCCAAAACACTTATACTTTTCTTCTCAAATCTAACAAAACTGAAATTATTTACAAAAACACACTAGCAACACATCACAATAGTTTGAAACGGGACACCATATTTTAAAAACAAAGAGTCAACTCCTCCAACCAGAGTACTGGACCAGGTAAAAAACAATGAAGACATTTGGGTAAAATGAGCTGACCTGAAAACCTTTCATCATTAATAAATAAATGTTACCAGTAACAGTACTTTATCAAGATAAACCCTGGCAGTAGGCTTAACAGTAGCTCCACTGAATCAAACCATCCTCAAAAAATTTAATATCTTCTTTTCTTTTTTTTCCCTTTTGCTAAAACCAATCCAATACACTTCTTATTATTCATTTATAATTTATCATACATTTTGTTTAAGGCCATACTTTCTTCTTCCTCCCAGTGTTAAAGCCCACGACTGATGCACGGTTGGTCTAGAATCGATCCACGTCAGTGGGCCCATTGGACTACTAGTATGTCTCATTCCAGCCAGTGCATCATGACTGGTATTAAATTTAATGGCTGTGGTATATCCTGCTTTATTACCCCAGCGGGCACTCAGAACCGGGGAAATATAAATCATAATTTCCCTAGGGACTTATTATGTATTGGTCTAACGAACAATACTATTGGACAATTTAACGCTTACAAACCAATGGCTTTGTCGGTACTAAATATGACGTCATCACGATTTGACAAACACACATAATGACGTCATGTAGTTTAAAGAGTTTGCGTTTACGGCTCTCTGTTTTTGGTGTTAAATTTATAACAAAATGTCATTTTAATGCAATTCATTATAGATTTTGAAGCAGAATAGAGAGAACTTGTGTTTTTGAAAATTATCTATGAACGTGATTAAATTACAAGGTTATAGTAATTCTCAGAACAGTGCGTAAAGTGGTTTACATCGTTCCTATACCGATCGGCCTTCGTGCATATGCGTGGAAAATAAAGGTTTTTAAAGAAAAAAATAGCTGAGGTAATAAATAGAATAACAAACTCGGTACCAGTTATTATAAAATTTATGTCCCTCGTGAAATAATTTGTATTTGTCACTCGCTAAAGCTCGTGACAACTAAAAATTATTTCACTCGGGACATAAATTTGATAATAACTGGAAACTCGTTTATTATCCTCTATATCCTGTTTGTGGGATAGTGCATATAAAAGGGATGCAGTCGATTCGTCCACTGGACAATTCGTAACAGACGATTCGTCCACTGGACAATTCGTAACAGACGATTCGTCCACTGAAAATTCGTCCACTGACGCACTCGAGACGATCCGTCCACTACTACTAAGTCAGTTCTGGACGATTCGTCCACTGGGTTTTTATTTCCCCAGTATATTTCGTCCACGGACTAAATAATGTGTACTACATGTACGTGGGGGCTAAATAAATTATTTGATATATTTTACCCCGTATCATAAATTTAC
>JAECMU010232856.1:0-13341 GCA_016106625.1 Dracogyra subfuscus | reverse complement strand
TTTGTCTATTTGTCATCTGAAGCTGCCAATGCTGTGACTGAAGAAACAGTCCATTAAACAAAATGAAATGTAAACATAAGGAATAAAATCAGTATGACGAAGAAACTCATACTGAGATATAGTGTCTGTTATACAACTGAAAATGGGGCAACAAACGACAATTTATGACTAACTATGCACTGGTTTGTTGGTATATTAATCTACTATTCACAATCTGATGATAGGTTTTATTTTTTGCAGGATATATTTGTGCAAAACTCCTTTGAAAATAAAATATTTTACAGAACAAATAGCCAAAGAGTATATAATAGCAGACTATAAATGAGTGACATGCTATTAAAGAACATACCTCTGATGATGGAGAACTGCCTACTGATGGTGGAAGAGAAACTACAGATGGGGTGGGTGATGGTCCGGGAGACTGGCCGAATGCAGGAAAATCAAAGTTTGTGAATGTGTCCCCATCCGACTCATCAGTCTCATCTCCACTGAAGGTGACCAATGTTGGTTTGCCAGCAACCAGTTTCTGGTGCTTCCTTTTCTGTGCAGCTGAAAAATGACCTCAAGTGAACTATGCAACTCTTGAAAATAAATGTCATATTTTCCTCCATCATATCCATATTTTAGTATTATGTGTACAGAACTAATTTTCTAATCAAAAAGTAGTTTTATTCCATATTTTATGAGACTAATACGAAGATCAGTTGTACATGTGTAATTAACAAAATCTGGATGGAATTCGTCATGGAATATGGAGAAGAAATTGAAAAGGTGAAAAGGTTTATGATAATTATATTCGATAAGCTACATTGTGTCCCTATTGTGGTATATACATGCAGTACATTCAGAATAAAGGTCAGTAATTTTGAGTGTATAAATTGTTTTACGTTAATTTAATCAGTTCATTAGAAATTGTATATATTTACTAAATATTCACTGGTATAAGGATGTGCACATCTATGAAAGACCCCTTTATGAAAGATAATAATGATTAAAGCATATTAATATTGAAGAAAACTTAGGTGTTTTCTCTTTTATTACCTGTCATCAAAACAAATCCCCTGAGTATAGTAATCTGGTTCGAACATCCTAACAACCAATAGGATGGCCTAAAATTGTTCTACTGCATACTCCTTCCTGTTCTGGTCATGTGACTGTAACTTCCTTCTTTTCCCTGAGCAAATCATATGGAAAACTGGAAGTGGAGAGGCTTGGTAGGCTATAAACCCTTGAGGACAGGTGAGTATTCATAAAAGAGAAAATACCTTCAGTTTTCTTTATCTCTTTTCAACTTCACCTGTCCTCAAGACAAATGCAGCATTCAACAGAATGTGGTGGGTTCCATACTCCAAAGATGCATTCATAACTTCCTCGTAGACCAGTAGGAGTCTGACACAGCTGAAGATAAGGCCAATCATGATAAACCTTGCCTCCCTTGGGATGCCCACCGGCCTCGGTGGCCTAGCGGTTATGTCGCCGGTAAATAGGCTGGTAGGTACTGGGTTCGCAGCCCGGTACCGGCTCCCACCCAGAGCGAGTTTTTAAGGACTCATTGGGTAGGTGTATGGCCGCTACACCCTCTTTTCTCTTTCACTA
The DNA here is from genome assembly GCA_016106625.1 of Dracogyra subfuscus. NCBI lineage: Eukaryota > Metazoa > Mollusca > Gastropoda > Neomphalida > Peltospiridae > Dracogyra > Dracogyra subfuscus. The sequence goes on along the minus strand of JAECMU010232856.1, from coordinate 11,745 downwards.
ACAATAACAACTAACCCACTAATTTCTATTCTGTCCTGGACAGACAGCTCAGATAGCTGAGGTGTGTGCCGAAGACAGGCGTGCGCTATAACAGCTTGCTCTGAATGTGCACGTTAAACAATATTGAAATGAAAAAAAAGAAAAAGGGATGCCCATAACAGATCATAACAGTGATGTTAGTAACAGCAGCAGTGTTGGTGGCATCCGTCAGTGGAATTGAGGACATAGCTCCAGGTTATTTCTGAGAACTGTGAATCAGCCATCCATTATATAGAGGCTCCTGACAGGGAGGGTAGATATTTCATGCAGCTAGTAGTTTGTGAAGATCAAGTCCGTGGCCGAAGAACAGTTAGTATATTGCTAATTAGCGTGTTACAATGCAGCGACATCATAGCGCATAGTTTATGCGGGTTTGTTGCCAATGGTGGAGGTAATCCCAGCTCAGCTTGGTAAGAACACAGGATCATGGAATGAATCCAGGTAGACATGATGTTCATAGTGATTTCTTTCAAGTGGCTCTGGTTACAAGAGAAGAACAGTCGTGTCTGATGGTATCTGAAAGACCTAGTTCTCTCAGTGTAGTGCTGTAGGGCTCAAACAGGACATAATGACAAGTCCTCGACATCGTGTGGACCCACAGTGGAGGAGAGTGCTTGTATGAAGTAAGTTTGCGGCACTTCATCAAGAGACGAAAGTTCATCAAGAGATCCACACTTATGGATTTATCATCTCTCCTAAACTGTACCATGTCCATGTCCAGTGCATGGAGCTCGGACACTCTAGCCACTGTAGCAAAGTCCAATAGGAACACCGTCTTTCTTGTCAAGACATCGAAGGAATGTATTCTGCCATGGCAAATGATATAAGCCGCTGCCATTACACTGTCTGATGTTACCATGAGACTTGCATGTATCAGCAAGTGGCACCAATCACAAAGTGCATTGAAAATTGTCAGAAACTCTAATACCCAAAGTTGTGCTCCCCAGCCTTCCAGTGAAGCACTGACGACCAGATGGTGAGTCATTTGAAATGACCGCAAAGAGACTCCATCTAAGATGTTTAATTGAATCTGCCACCACTGTAGTCTGGACCGCAAGTCATTGGGAACACTGATCATCAATCTTGGGTTGTTCAAAGTGATGTATGGATTCAGGAAAATTTGTAGGCAACATAACTGTAGACGGTCTCTGAGTGTTATGTCTTACACTGATGTCAAGAGACCCAACAGGCTTTGTCAAAAGTCCCAGGTTCTGACAGGAATGTGGAGACCGCAATCTGGATCTTGTCCTATTGGTCAGAGGGAACCTGCACTAGTCCCAGGTCCATATGCAGCAGAGCTCCAATGAATTGAAGACTGTGTTGGCTGCAAAAGAGACTTTTGAAGATTGACAATCCAACCAAGGTGTTGTTATGGAGTATGAAGTCAACATCGACTCGTAGCTTTGTCTTGCTCTAGCACTTCATTAGACAATCGTCCAGATATGGCTAGATTACCATTGTTTGACACCCAATAGTCGATGTATTTTTCGTGCTGGGGTGTTGTTAAACATTCCTTCATTCGTTCATTCATTCATTCGTTCCTTCCTTTCGTTCGTTCGTTCCTTCATTCATTCATTCATTCATTCATTCATTCATTCATTCATTCATTCATTCATTCATTCAGATATGTGTAGAAGGATATACCCTGGCAAAGGAGGAATCGAGACATTGGGGTCATTATCCGGGTGAATTACAAACAAGGAGCCACCTAGATACCAACACCAGGATCATCCACTCATAATGAGTTCCCTGCAGGATGAATGGCAGATACTGGTGATGGGTGGATGAGTACATGGAGATAGGCATCCTTAAGGTCCACAGGTGCTAGCCAATTGCCTGGTTGAATAACTGTCCTCACATCGTGGACTGTTAACATCTTGAATTTTGGTAGTGATTGAAGGTAGTGTTTATTTAAGTACATGTATGCCAAATTGTGTATCATTCTCAGGTCATCTGAGTCTTTCTTTGCAATGAAGAAAAATGTCAGAATAGAACACAGAGTGACATGTTGCAATGGTGTCTTCCTGACCACTCCCTTCTCCACCAGTTTATCGACCATCTGTTGCAGAACAAGGACATGTGAGACAGAGTGGGAATCTTCCCATCGAGATGTTGTGAAGGGAGGGATGGAAGATAACTCAAGGCGGTAACCATGCTTCAGGATATGAGTTATGAACACGTCATTGGAGAGTGAAGGGCAGGCAAGAGTCTGCCAAGTCAAAGCAACACAGGGTTATGCTTGGCATCAATAGCGAGTTGGTTTTCTCTGTGGTCAATTGCCAGGTCCGGCAGGCTTCAGCAGAGATAGCCATCACTACTGATCTGGTGCAAGTCGATGGACTGGGATCTGTGGCACATTCATCACTACAAAGTCTCTTGCAGTATGCCTGGCAGGATATTCTAAGTATGTTTGCCACTGATTCTGCAATCAATGGCTGGATGGTAGGCACTGGAGCTGCCAAGGACTCCGTTTTCTTAGCCTGTATGGCTAAGACCTGGAGACAGACTTCCAAAGATATGCTGTGGATACATTATGCATCAATGTCATAAGGAGATCGTTAGCCAGGAAAACGTTCATGCGGGTCCCCACCCTATATGAACTTCCTGCATTTAAGGCAAGATCTCATCACTCTAAAAGAACTGACATCAGACATTGTTTTTCAATCTGTAATGATGAAAAACAACATTAGTCTGTACAATTCCAGTAAACAAATAGCTGCCATTTTAAAAATGTCGACTGACGACTGTTGACCGACATAAGTGACAATTAGTAACTTTGGATGCAACACTTTAAAGAATGTGAATTAAACAAAAATAATGTATAATAACATTGTAGTAATGTGTAAGAAGGTATTCCATACAATACACTCTCCATTACATCAAGAGGAAAAGACAGATGGCTCAGATTAAGACCGAGAATAAGAGTACCGATGAGGTACTTGATATGCCCATCTAATTAGTTGAAATGTTTGCAATGGGATGGATGAAGTTTGTTTTGGACCAACTACATGTGAGGTTTGATGGTCCTGAATGCATCTGTATGCAAGATATGATCCAGACAAAGATTTAATGCTATGTGCAGTAGACAGTGAAATGTAGGTCACAGTGACCTAGTATAATATGCGAAACACAACTATCTCAAGTTGTTCCTAAATATGAGGTTTGATGTTCCTGAATGCATCTGTATGAAAGATATGATCCGGACAAGGATTTAATGCTATGTGCAGTAGACTGTGAAAAGTAGGTCACAGTGAGCTAGTAATAATACGCGACATACCACCATATCAAGTTATTCCTACATGTGGTTTGATGGTCCTGTAAGCATCTGTATGAAAGATATGATCCGGACAAGGATTTAATGCTATGTGCAGTAGACTGTAAAAAGTAGGTCACAGTGAGCTAGTAATAATACGCGACATACCGCCATATCAAGTTATTCCTACATGTGAGGTTTGATGGTCCTGTAAGCATCTGTATGAAAGATATGATCCGGACAAGGATTTAATGTTATGTGTAGTAGACAGTGAATAGTGACAGTGACCTAGTAATAGTATAAGACACACCACCATACAAAGTGGTTCCTACTTGCGAGGTATCAAACACCTCACATGTATCAACAACTTGGGATGGTGGTGTATGCATCTGTACAAAATATATGGTCCAGACAAGGATTTACTATTATGTGCAGTAGACCATCAAAAGTAGGTCACAGTGACCTAGTAATAGTAGTAATAGTACCTGACACACTGCCATCCCAAGTTGTTCCTACATGTGAGATTTGATGGTCCTGTAATCAAGATATGGTCTGGACAAAAAAGTCAACAGATGGAATGATGAACAGAAAAACAATGCCATACCATAACATGACCCATCATAGACAGGCAAATAAAAAAAGAAAAGATGACCAAACAACAAGGGCAAAGACAAAAGAAGGAAGTTACAGTCACGTGACCAGAACAGGAAAGGGTACATGCAATAGAAGAATTTTAGGCCATCCCATTGGCTGTAAGGAATGTTCGAACCAGACTATTTTCCTTAGGGGAATATGCATTTGTTTTGAGAACAGGTGATAAAGAAACACATTTTAAAACATTACCACTATATCTTTAAATTTTCATAAGATATTGAACATATATGTGCCATACTCACTATTCTCAAGAAAACCCATGAGAATGCTGTCACTTCTGAAAAATTACTGATTTGTTGTGAAATGACCTGCATGATAAATAAACCTTTGACCTGGGATATTCATTTATGCTCCTGTATCTCTAGTTACATATACCTTTATTTTGATTCTGTTCCATATGTTTCTCCAGGTCAAACCTGGTGACCTCTGAATCCAGTATAAGGTCAATGTGTGACAACTGGCTAGGTGTGTCACAGGGTGATAAATACACTTCCGTCGGAGCCAATAAGTAATCAGGTTCTTCATCACATTCTTCCTATAAGAAAACAGATCACAACTCTTGACTACTGTCATTTGTCAACTATCACAGTAAACATCCACACAATACAAGACAAGATTTTATTAATGCTCGGGCCATTGCACAATGGACAAATATAAACAGATACAAATGTATATGGGTACTTATAACTGAATAAATTATTAAATGTATATGGTACAGTAAATATCTTTAGTTTTGATGGTGGGTGTAGTATTCAATGTTTAACCATATGAGATTCTTAAAGGGACATTCCTGAGTTTGCTGCAAAATTTTAAGATGTTATTGACTAAAAAAAATATTTCTACGATTAAACTTAGATATTAAATATATTTTCTTGTTTAGAATATTGGTGGCTCTATATTAAACGTGTTTCTGATCGTTCTAATATTTGTACTAATTAAGTTAGTTTTCATTTTATTTTCTAAAAGATATTTTTTCATACGTACGAAATTATTTGAAGATGAAATCCAGTTTAAATATACAGATTTTGATATTCTAAACAAGAAAATATATTTAATATGTAAGTTTAATCATAGAAATATTTTATTAGTGGGAAATATCTTACAATGCAGCAAACTCCGGAATGTCCCTTTAATGTGTACTGATCACATTGATTTGGTTTAATTTGTTGTGAGACAATTTACTGATATGAAAGATGGAGTTATCAAGATATCACCCTCATTCCCAACTACTTGTAATTAGTTCCGTTAGTTGGTACTCCAGTTATAATTAGTTCCATTAGTAAAGTGGTCATTTAACATAACTTTGTATACAAGGGTAGACCATTCTTCTATATTCACCCTAGCTCTCCATAAAGCATAAAAACTGATGTTGTTTTCGTAACAAGTAGGATACACATGTATGTCTCAATCAGTTGATTTAGCCAGAATTAAATATATTATATGGCTCATGTTCTCATACATGTACATGTGTGTATTTGACATCCATGTAATAAAACTAGAAGAACCACTGAACTGAACATTTTAACTTTACAGGCAGTAGTCCTTTGATTTTGATAGTACAAAGCTAGTGCATGGCCTTGGTAGCCTATTAATGTCTAAGTATATTCTTAGAAATTGAAATTTATTTAATTTTGTAAAAGTAATTCTTAAAGGGGAGGTGAAGGCAAATATGAGCCTTATCTGTTGAAAAATGCATACCCAGACCACTAACACATACATGTACTGACAGTTTAAAAAAATGAAAATACCTAATATTAGAATTAAGAAAAAACCATGATTATTCCTGCTAATTGGATGCAGCGATTTTGTTTGTTGTGTCCAGTACTCTAGCTTAGAAGGAAGTGATGTCAGCTCCTGTATGCACAATGTAAATAAATGCAGTATTTATGACAAGGCGTTTTGCTTTGATCAACTTGACTTGTAAAAGAACATAAATGTCTTGATAATATAATAAACTATTTAACTAAATATATAGTGTAATTCAGGAAATTAACGCGAACAGGATATTATTGCGAAAAACACGTCTAGAAGTAGGTCGCAATAATATCCTGTCGCGAATATTTTATGTCGCCTTTATAAAAATAAATGTCTAGTGAAAATAAAAAAATAAGAAAACAAACAAATTATTTCTTAAAATCTGTTTATAAATATAAAGTTCAAGTGGATAAAACGAAACAAACATCACACAAACTTGCATAAACATGTCATACTCAGTTATGCATTGTCTTATTTACTGGTATCACAGAGTCCAGCCATTTGCCACCCACGCATGATGTTGTCTTTGTTCTTTGATACCTTATCGAGCACCAACACAATCCATCGAGCGTGAATGGGTTTCAGAACGCTAATCCTCAAGTCGACCTTGGGTCAGTGGGTCTCAAAACCGGCCGACACCTTGTCCGCATACAATCAATTAAAACAACTCCGAACAAAGACATAATTAACTAGCCAATGAAAGTTGTTAAGAAAGTATTAGCCGGAAGTACGCAGATTCGCAAAAGTAACAAGGCTTTACGGAAGAACTAAAACTCGAAAGTAATTGTTATAACCACTTTTGGCGGAATGGTCGTATATTGAGAATAAATCATGTGGTCTTAATCCACTGGTCAGTAACATATCTAACATATTTATTATTGCAAGTAAGAGTCGATCTACTTGCGATAATTTCATGTCGCGATTTTGACTAGGGTTATCGACTCGCGATAATTTAATGTCGCGTTAATTTCCTGAATTACAGTATATAAACTTGAATTAACAGAACGAAATGGGGTTATATATATTTTTTTCTCTGCAACATCCAAAGAAAAAATGCATACTATTAGGCTTACTGGTATAAGTTTGTGTTTTGAGGAGATTTTATGAGGAAATAGTTTTCTCATAGTTGTAGCTAGTGTTCTGTGATACAATATATTTAATGCACTGCATTTAGATTGTGTATTTTTATTACCACTTGTTGCTTTTTATGGTTCATTCATATGTGTTGATTCTTGACATAGATTACGACACAATAGTAAGAATTCATGTAATATTGTGTACTAATGTGGACATTTTTGTTTATTTCAGATTATTGCGTGTATATATAGCTTTGATATCTGAAATAATGTTTGCTACTAACACACATTAACTGTTTCTGAGTTTTTCATTTATTTCAGAAAATGTTAGAATAGTTTAGCTGGTGTTTCATACTTATATGGCTGGAGCCATGACTGAGGATCAGTCTTTAGCCAAGACTTGAGGAAATGAAACTAAGACCCATGGTGGTCTCTCCCGAGGAATTTTAGGGGTGGATGTTCCAATATGAGATTGATTGTTTGATGAAGGGAAAGCTACACTTTTCTGATGCAATCACTCCGGCAATAAGACATTTGTTGAAAGGTGATCCTGCTCATGTAGCTATGAGATTGGGATCATCGGCAAACATTTTCCAACTTATAGATAAGTTGAAGAGTGTTTACGGAGTTGTGGTTTCCACTAAAGCTTTGATGGTTGTTTTACAATGCCAGACAGAGTGAGGATGAATCTGTTTCCTCTTGGAGTCATCAGTTGGATAACCTGAATGTCAGTCACTGGAAAAAGGGGAGGTCCACTCAACTGACACAGAGGTCCAGAGTATGGCATGGCTTAAGACAGGATTTGAAGGATTGTTCAGGTCACAAGTTGACACTTGTCATACTTTTGATAACTTAGTCATTGAACTAAGGATAATTGAGCAAGATTCCCAGGATAGGATTAGCCAACTTAACCTCAAGAGAATTACACCTGGCAAAATGGCTAACGTTAGTTCTACTGTTGATTCTGGTGATGCTCTATCCAATATTAAAGGGATCCTTCAACAGAATAATGTCAGGTTTGATCAACAAGAATCAAGGTTTAGAGAGCTGGAGCAAAAGGTCTATCAAGGGCGAAGGTCACAACCAAATCAAGATTATGTTGATCCAAGACACCAGCCAGAAAGAATTTGTCAAGACTATCAACAGAATCAATGAAACCAACCAGCAGAGACGAAGAATAGATGACAAAGTGATCCTCGGGGTCCTCAGTGCTTTCACTGTTACCAGTACGGACATCTTGCAATTTGTTACAGAGTTCAACTTGATCATAATCACTGTAATTTAAATGGGAACCTTAGTCGAGGAGCAGACTAGTGGTCTTTGTTTTAAGAGCTCCACTATGTCAAGTATGTTTGTTCGATGCAAACAAAGTGGATGCTAGTATTGATGGTATACCATGTCGAGCATTACTAGACATTGGTACTACTGTTTCTACCACCAGCAAATCATTTTATGTAAACCATTTACATTCACTACAACTACACCCACTTCAAAACCTACTGAACATTGAGTGTGCAGATGGACAAAGTCTTTCATATTTGGGATATGTGGAACTGTCCTTACAGTTGAAAGGATGCTCAGAAGATGATGGATTTCATTCTTTGTTTTTAGTTGTTCCTTATTCAACATACAACTCTTCTGTGCCTTTATTGATTGGGACAAATGTCTTGTCTTCATTTTTCAAGGCTGTCATGAGAGGTATGGAGATAGATTTCTTCAGTTAGCTGATCTCCATACAGGCAACTATTTAGCTTTCAGGTCGATGGTGCTGCAGCAGAAGAAGTTGTCTTGCATGAAAGGCCGACTTCGTCTAATAAGGTCTGATGAGGCACAAAACATATCCAATGTTCCGAATTCTACAATTAGTCTTAAGGGATATATGGATATATATAGCAGCAAGACATCTGTTCCAGATCTTGAGATTACTCCAACTATTATGCAGTATAGATGCAGAAACAAACAGGGTATTGAAGTTCAGGTATCAAATGTAACTGCCAGGACAATAGTTATAGCACCCAAGGCTATACTATGTGAACTTCAACCAGTGACTATTAAGGATGATCCAGTTGCTGAAACCAGTCAGGATACAATGTTTCCCTCAAAAGTTACATTGTCATCCAACATCACAGATGAACAGCGACAACATGAGAAAAAAAATTGATTTGGGAATACCAAGATGTATTTTCCAGAGGGGATGATGATATTGGATTCTGCCCAAATGTCCAACATAGGACTGACTTTGAGAATGAAATATCATTTAAGATACCACATCACCGGATATGAAGAGTGGGTATCATCAAGTTGAGATCTTGGAAGAGCATAAACCATGCACTGCTTTAACTGGAAAGATCGTGTTGCACCAATGGTTCATGCATACAACAGTACCAGACATGAATCAACTGGAACCGCACCTTTCTTTTTGATGTTTGAAAGACAACCTTGTCTTCAATTGGATATTGCTCTGGGGTTGGAGAATGACGATGAACATCAGAACCATACTGAATTTGTTATGTCCTTGATCAAAGTAAATCACACCAGAAGCAGCAATACGATATCAAGGTTTAAGGAGCTGTTATCCAGGTGGGGGATGGGATGCTGGTTTGTACAGTTACTTTTGGTGGGAAACAAAACTTGTCAGATGGGATGAGGATATACAATATATATGTAGTCTATGAACAACAAAGGGGACATGAGAAGGCAAGAACACTACATAGAAACCTTCTTCTTCCAATTGGATCACTTGCCAATTCCCATCATTTAGACTGACAAACCTGTGCCAGCACAAAGGAAGACATTAGTTCCCAGGAAGGTAGAGAATCCTGCAGATCATCTAGATGGATCAACCCCATCTAATGACAAAACGTCAAGCGATGAATATGAGGAATATGAAGAAACAGGACTGAAGGTAGTTACTGCAGGTTTTGGTAATTGTTCAGCTACCGATGGAGCACCTGCAGAGGAGACTATACAGGATGATCCTACTTTAGTTCCAGATAATATAACTCTGGAATCTGAAAAGACCACTGCACAAGAAGAACCTTTGGCTGTTGGTGAGATCCTGGAGGACGCTCGTAGTTGAGCAGAGTCTTTTGTGACTGACGAGGAAGAAACTGAAGTGAAAGAAACAATGCCTGTTCCAACTCCAAGGAGATCAACAAGGCCTAGGAAACCACCTGAATGGTATTGGTCAGGTGAATTCTCCAAGTCTACACAAGAGAGGAGAGATGCTAGGCCAGACTGGAAGGAAAAGGCAACATTTTTGACATCCTTGGCTTCTACAGGTGTGCTCAGCAGTATGCTAGATAGTGCTTGTGAGGCATTACTGGTTATAGTCATGGAGAATTCCAGTACACCTAAATAACGAGGACGTTATTTCTCTGAGTAGGGGGAGAATGTAACCAGGTGTTATTTTAGTGATTTTAAGCTATTGCACTGCACTGTACACAAACACACATGTATTGAGTTTTAATCAGTGGGTTCATACTTTATATTAGTAAATGTGGCTTGGGATGGTATTTGACTGTTGACCACTGACCTGTGACACCGACCACGGCTCTGCAATTGGCTAATTAATCTCACCTGGCAAGAAGACATGTTTTTCCTACTATAAAAAGTTTATCATCTTTGAAATCCTGAGGTTAGTTTTCTTTATCTTTTCTTATTTGCACTTCTTTATACTAATATGCCTAAAGTCAAATATCATTAAGAAGTAATTATAGTTTTATAAATTATAGAGTACATACCTCAATAAAGAACCCTATCAAATTGCTTTCATCTTTTTTTGGCGATTAGTGATAGTAACATTAATGCATGAACAAAACATAATACATCGTTTAAGTTTTATTTTGATTTGTTTTGACACCAGTTTTTTGTACTGGGATGGGTATTATTACAGGACACTGCGACACATGCCAGTTTCACCATTACACAACAATTAATAGACTGCTACATTTATTTTGTCAGTTCTACAACTAATTCCTGATGTGACCTCTTAAGTGTTACGTAACAACCTGCTCACCAGATGGCGTGTTCAGTGGGATGGACCAAAATGACTGAACCAGTTATTTGTAATAGCTGTCACATGTTTACCATTTTATTAATTAAATATACTATTAAACTTAATATACCACAGTAACTGCTTAAAAGTATACTTTTTTTTAGAAAAATCTCATAAAAACAATTAATACTTCACATCTGAACATTATTTCATGTATTCATAAGTGAAAATATGTGAGAAAAAGTTATAAACCTCAGATCTAAAATTTGCACTCCTCAAAATGCTTATGAGGGGGTGGGGGTGGAAATCACACTCCTCAAAATGCAGATGAAAAAGTCGCACCCCTCAAAATAATTAGAATTAGCAGAAAAAGAACAAGAGGAATTGCACCTATGAACATATTTAAGTTTGAGGAGTAATGATTTCTAAATTAAATATCTTAAGAGTTTATGTTTTGTGTTTTCAAAATAAATATCCTAATTTAGCTAATATGATGGTTAAGATGAAGGAATGGGCCATTGCAGCGTTACATGTTGTGTTCATGCTGTTTCTTTTTCTTGTGTATCGATGTCTTATGTATTATATGCATATCATGTTGCATTAAAATTCTGAATCTGTTCTATCTATATTACCGGGATCTTTTAATCATGGTAATCTGTTGACTATTTATTAATAAAGAATTAAAACTTATTTGTTAAAATATGAGCGTAAGTACAATATCATTTTATTCTTCATTGCAGAATATGATTTCTCTATGGACACAAACTTGTGAACTGAGTGTGAATTGACATTATAACAACTATGGTATTGTTATAAAGAATTCTAACTTGAACATTTCTAGTAAAACTCTCCCAAAATAATGTCCTTGGCTTTAATTCACGTAGCAGTATTGTGAAACAGAAAGTAGAAAAACAAAACCTGCTTTATTAAATACTTTTTTTCTTAGTGTACACGTTTATTTCGATATCAAC
>JAECMU010232724.1:0-18565 GCA_016106625.1 Dracogyra subfuscus | reverse complement strand
CCAATGAATAACTAGACACTATTGACTTGCCTCTCACCAATGAATTACTAGCCACCACTGACTTGCCTCTCACCAATGAATAACTAGCCACTATTGACTTGCCTCTCACCAATGAATAACAAGCCACCACTGACTTGCCTCTCACCAATGAATAACTAGCCACCACTGACTTGCTTCTCACCAATGAATAACTAGCCACTATTGACTTGCCTCTCACCAATGAATAACTAGCCACCATTGACTTGCCTCTCACCAATGAATAACTAGCCACCACTGACTTGCCTCTCACCAATGAATAACTAGACACTATTGACTTACCTTTCACCAATGATCAACTAGCCACCACTGACTTGCCTCTCACCAATGAATAACTAGACACTATTGACTTGCCTCTCACCAATGAATAACTAGCCACCACTGACTTGCCTCTCAGCAATGAATAACTAGCCACTATTGACTTGCCTCTCACCAATGAATAACTAGACACTATTGACTTACCTTTCTCCAATGATCAACTAGCCACTACTGACTTGCCTCTCACCAATGAATAACTAGACACTACTGACTTGCCTCTCACCAATGAATAACTAGCCACCACTGACTTGCCTCTCAGCAATGAATAACTAGCCACTATTGACTTGCCTCTCACCAATGAATAACAAGCCACTACTGACTTGCCTCTCACCAATGAATAACTAGCTACCATTGACTGCTAGACAGCTGAGATGGTACCCAGAACACCATGCTCCAACCATAAATGGATATCAGGAAAAACCAATAATTGGAGGAAAGATTCCAGGAGCTTTTTATCAAACAACAATAAAATGTTGGTGGATAAAACAATATAACATCTGGTACCATGTTATCTACATTAAATTCAGATAAGAATTGTCTGGATTTTAAACAAATTCTGATGTTTAGCACTACTTGAATATATTTCCTTCACTAAATTAATATACAATGTATACATATACATATATTATATATATATATATATATGCGTGTGTGCCATTGTCATCGCTGGGGATTACAGTTATTTGAAAATTAAATACTGAGCTCTAGGAAAATGAAATTACACTTTTAGAAAAAGCAAAGTGCAGCTCTGTAAAAATTAAACATATTAAAGATATGATGAGGGATATTGGAGCTATATTTGTCACCACAATAAATGTTTGTGATCGTGGTAAAATATATTTTCAGTCAGGTGGCCATGTGTCTTGTTCATGATGCCCATTTTACGCTCCAGCCAGTGCATCAAAGGCCATGGTATGTGCTATCCTGTCTATGGGATGGTGCACATAAAAGATGCCTTGCTGCTAATCGAAAAGAGTAGCCCATTTAAGTGTTGACAGCGGGTTTCCTCTCTCAATATTTCTATGGTCGTTAACCATATAACAGTACATACAATGTGTTGAACAAACCATGCCCTTCCTTGTGCATCATGCTACAGCTTAGTCCAATCCAGATATTTGTCTATTTTTTAAGGTGTTCATAAATAGTGTTGATGTACGATTCTCTTAACCAACTAATAGATTATGACTTCTGGAAGTGTATATAGCTTGCTTATCAGGTACAGCGTCTACCATAATTTCAAACTTTACATAACCCAACCCCTGCAACTAAGAAAATGTCAGCGACAAAACTCATTCAAAGATAACACATTTAATGTAGTCCTTAGCAAAACACAAAGGTGCTGTGGAGAATAAAAAAACTCTAGGCAATAATCTCCCAAGGTATTGCCGACTACCGTGAGCAAATGCAGAGGTGGCATAACCTGAAGTCTGTTCACATGAATCTGTTTTTAACTTAGGTAACCGACTGTTCAATCACATTTGTATAACTTTATCAGTTACCACAACTGTACACTGAAATTAATCATCTTCAGTTTGCAATTTTTAATTTCAGAATGTGTAAGATTTCTCCACATAACCAACCGAGTTGTTCATGCAAAATGGAAAACAGGCTGTAGTATGATGTGGTGAAGAACGATGTGTTGAAGTACGATGTGGTGAAGTACGATGTGGTGAAGTACGATGTGTTGAAGTACGATGAGTTGAAGCATGCTGTATGACACGTAAGCTGTGACTCATGAACACATTTTCCAGTTCTCTGTGAATTGCACTCGTACACATCTGTCTCTTTTATTTGGCATCGCAGTTCTTGAATGTACATCCAGATATGAAGCATTCAGCTGAAAAAGACAAAAGTACATATAAGTACTTGAATATACGTATTAGTTTAATATATACAGAACAAAAAACATCTCCCAAAAACATGTGAATACTAATACTATCATTAGTAAATTATTACAAGTGAATCTCATTAGTTTCCGTGTCATTTAAAATTACCAATGTATTGTGAACATTTTAGACTCATATTGACGGTCTATTGACAAATGAATTGTATTTTGAAAAAAAATCAAAACATTAATGTGTCTTTTGTTGTTCAGTATAGATAAAGTTTGTCTTGTTTAATGACACCACTGGAGCACATCTATTAATTAATCATCGGCTATTGGATGTTAAACATTTGGTAATTCTGACTCATAGTCATCAGAGGAAACCTGCTACGTTTTTTCTAATGCACTTTTATTTTTATTTTTTTATTTTTGTTTAACTACGCACTCAACACATTATATTACGGTTATATCGGTATAGGACATACGGTTATGTTGAGAACAAAAACCCAGTGGTTAGCTGACAGGGATCGATCCTAGACCGACCGCGCATCAGGCGGGCACTGTACCACTGGGCTATGCTGCCTGCTTGCACTTTTATATGCACTTTCCCATAGACATGAAAACACATACCACGGCCTTTGACCAGTTGTGGTGCACTGATTGAAACCAGAAAACCCCCAATCAGTTAATTGGATCCAGAGAGGTGAATCGATCCTGAGATGCAAGCACCTAAAGTGAGCACTCAACCGACTGAGCTAAATCACACCCTGTTTTTCAGTATAGAAGAAAGAAAGAAATGTTTTATTTAACGACGCACTCAACACATTTTATTTACGGTAATATGGCTTAATATGGTTAAGGACCACACAGATTTTGAGAAGAAACCCGCTGTCACACTTTATGGGCTACTCTTTCCGATTACCAGCAAGGGATCTTTTATTTGCACTTTCCACAGGCAGGATAGCACAAAAAATGGCCTTTGTTGAACCAGTTATGGATCACTGGTCGGTGCAAGTGGTTTACACCTACCCACTGAGCCTTGCTTAAACTGAATGACGACATCAGGAAAAAGTCAAATATTCATGAATGCCAGATGATAAATGTATTGGGTTTTTTTTTATTATTAAAAAAAAAATATATTTTATTGCCCCAGGAATATGTTATGGTAGTGTCAGGTTTATTTTATGTAAAATGGTATTTGTTGGTATAATTCTGTGTAAAATCTGGTACTGAAACCATAACAGCGTTGGGTCTTTTAAAGAGCAAAATAAGACCTGTAAACTGATAAAACAAGACCTGTCTATCACTGATCTAACCTGTGCGTTTGTTTCCACTCTTCCAGCTTCTGTCGAATGGCCATCTGTCGTTCCTCGTTCAGTTTTTCTTCTTGCTCCACTTGAACTTTCACCTGATGCCATTTCTGAACCAAGGAAGACACATTTTTCTTCTTGTATGTTAAACTCGTACTTGAGATTTTCTAAAACAGAAGCAAGCAAATATGTGAGAATTCCTTTTCAAGATTAACTAGATTGTGGTCCCTGTAAGACTAATATGTGTATTTTGTCACACACAGGACATGATGGTCTTTGATACGCCAGACATAGGGCACTGGTTGGGATAAGAAAACAAAAATTAACCGAGACAGAAGGAAGGAAATGTTTCTATATAACGATGCACTCAATACATTTAATTTATGGTTTAACCGTTATATGGCATCTGACATATGGTCAAGAACCACACAGATATTGAGAGAGAAAATCCTGCTGTTGGCACTTCATGAGCAACACTTCGATTAGCAGCAAGGGATCTTTTATATGCACCATCCCACAGACAAGATAGTACATACCACTGGCTAGAATGAGAAACAGCCCAATGGGCCCATCGACAGGAATCGATCCTTGATCGACTGCACATCAAGTACATGCTTGACCAGTGGGCTACGTCCCACCCCTAACCAAGAGAGAAAATGAACGAAAGCTCATTGTTTTCATTATTACCTTTCACAAACAAAATCAGGCATCTTTTTTCTTTATACTTTCACAAACAAAAATCTCAAATCATGTTAACTTTCACAAACTAAAAGATATTGCCTATTTTGTCTTTACCACCACAAACAAAACCTCTCATCTTTTATCGTATTACCTTCTCTTTGTCTTTCTTCCTCTTTTTGCGCTCACGTCGATCAATCTCATCTTGTGTGGACGAGCTTGGTTCGTCGTCTTGGGCGGGAGAGTTGACAGGACTGTGGGAGGCCAACGCTGGTTGATCAACCAGATGCTGATACGGCACGGGAGGCTGATACGGCACAGGAGGCTGATACGGCACGGGAGGCTGTACCATGGTAACAGCAGAACTTATACTTACGACATTCGTTTTGGGAGGCTGGTATATAACTGCAGCAGAATGCTGATTGCTTTCTGGTGCCATGGCAACACCAGTGTTCTTCTGACAGTCTTCTGTTATCATGGAAATGGCTGCATTCTTTGGATAGCTCTCTGCTGCTATGGAAACGGCTGCATTCTTTGGATAGCTCTCTGCTTCCATGGAAACGGCTGCAGTCTTCTGAAGGTTCTCCGCTGCCATGAAAAGAGCAGTGTTCTCTAACATTTTATCCACATCAAAGTCGTTGTCCTTGACATCATCGCTAGAATCAGGCGAGTATGGTGTTCCATCAATGGAGGCCAATGATTCTAATGCGATGGCAGCTGAGGAATCCATTTCAGTGCACCGTGTGCTACTTGGTGGGGACACGCTGTCCTCAGGGGGATCAAAACCTGGGGGAAGAGTTTCTCCTGGGTGGACTGCAACATCCATGGAGCTGGGTGCATTAGAATCTTGAGGGTCTACTACATCTGATAAAATAAAGAAAGTATGTAGTCTACAAGTACATCTGAGAAAATATAGCAAGTATATTGTTAACATCTGAGAAAATAAGTCAAGTATATTGTTAACATCTGAGAAAATAACTCAAGTATGTTGCTTAAAAAGTATGAAAAACATATGCTAGCATGTTGTGTCTACAATCTGACTATCAAAATATCTGTTGCCTACAACTTCTGATGAACTAACACGAGTCTTTTGTATCTACAACTATGAAAATAAACCAAGTATGATGTCTACATCTGAGACAAATAAAGCCCAAGTACTACTGTATTTCGACAACTTCTGAGAAAATTAAGCAATCATTCTTTTATTGTTAATAATTTCAGTTTAGCTTGACGAAAAAAGAAAAGAAAAATAGTTGTGGCAATAACAACAAAAATCTTCCTTTTATGTGCAAATTATGAAAACATGGGTCAAGATATGAAAAAAACGGCAATGTTAAAGAATGTTGTCTGCTCAAGGAGTTTGAAGAGTGTTTTCTCCTTTTTCTCTCTCTCCTACACACACATAAACAGCATTTAATTTCAAACATGATGAGCAGACAACTTCTTTGCAAAGGGAGATAATTATTGTTTCAGTAACACTGTGACCAATGTCTTTACAAAGTGCACTTTGAACTAATTTATAAAACAAGTTTCCTTTTCTTTTCACACTGAGCTAAACTGCAATGAATGGCACAAAATATGATTATTATTTGTTTAGCTGGTTAGATTTTTTGTCCAACTATTTTGCAAAAGAAATATACAGGACCAACTATGATGACTGGAAAAAGAAGATAATGTGACAAGTCAGTAGGAAGGAAGGAAATGTTTTATTTAACAAGACACTCAACACATTTTATTTACAGTTATATGGCGTCGGATTTATGGTTGAGAACCACACAGATATTGAGACAGGAAACCCGCTGAGGCCACTTCATGAGCTACTCATTTCGATTAGCAGCAAAGGATCTGTTATAGGCACCACCCGACAGACAGACATACCACAACTTTTGTTACAGCTGGAGTGAGAAATAACCGAATGGGCCCACCAACGGGAATCAATCATATACCGATTGCACATCAGGCAGGCGCTGTACCACTAAGCGAAGTCCCACCTGACAAGTCAGGAGGATTACAGCAAACAACAGGTTCTGTTTAAGACGTTATAATGTTTGTTTATTGAAGAACATTGAACCTTTCATATAAATTAACAATGGTTTCCTACTGCAGGCACGCAATTTGCTTTTAATCAGTTTTTCATGCTACTATCCTATCAAACACTATCAATGAAATCAATTTACCTTCTGTTAAAATAGCCATACTGTCGGGTAACTGAGGTCCCTGGAAAATAAGAATTATAAATAACATAATAATTACAAAATCTCAAAACAGACAATTTAACATTCATAATTTTTTAATTCTGGATTTTTAAATAGAATAAATTTGTTCATCTGAAATAGGTCTGCATGCAACAAAATACATTTTCAATCATATTTATTTGTGCAAAAGGCACTTTAATTTTTTTTATTAAAAAAAGCCATAGACTGGCTAACAATTGCTCTTTATGGGCCTTTAACCCACAGCAATTTAGTTTTTTTAATAATGTGGGTCACAAATTCATAAGTTCGAGCCCTACCATATTGAGCCCTGCATAAATATTTTGTATTTTGAGCAAAATTTAAGCAATTAACCTGAAAGAGCTCCATCTCAGCTGTTAGAGATTCTTATGTTGAAGGATTGAACATCCTTGACAGGGTTCTTATGTTGAAGAAGGATAGAACATCCTGGGCAGACCCATCGTGTACTCTCCCCCCCCCCCCCAAAACAGGCCAATCATTAACTATGTTTCAAGGTGACAAAATAAAAAAGATTTTTTTTGTTAAATCAATTTCTCAACATTTTTTAAAATATCAACATGATTCAGAATAAATATTTGAAAACTCTGCAGGGATTTATCCAGGATATTTCGGCAGGGACCCATGTCTGATGGGATTGTGAAAATTAGCGTGAGTAAATCCTATTTGGGATATGTTTTCAGGCCACTGAATAATACAATACACCACTGTTAAATTAATTCATCAGAATGTAATTCAATATATATATATTGGGAATATTTAGTACAGAAATTGTGGATTTTCAGTGCTACTTTCTTTTGGAAAGGGGCCGATGTTCGGACCCACAATTTATCGTAGGTCTGGCTAAATGGCTGCTATGCAACAAGTAGATACCAAAAACAATATTACTTCGAATATGTCTTCCGTTTTGAAGCTGGTGTCTGGCATTTTGTGTTGATCTGAGGTCGTTGTGGACACTTCAGCTGACGGAAGAGTCAGACTGGTGACCAGAACTCCAGCGACTGGCTTGTTTACGGACGAACAGGAAACAGGCTGGTCACCCTCATCATCATCATCTTTGTTGTCAACGTCAGGCGGTGGTGGTGGAGGTGGCACAGTTGATTCGATGTCTGGGTAATCCCATCGCGATTCGCCCGTTGTCATGTTGGTATAAAAATAGCGCCTGAAATTTCTGCATGGGGAATGTCCATGAAGAAAGAAAGAAAAAAGACATCAGATGAATGGAATGTCATGATTTTACATCCCCTTACAATACACCACCTGAAATAAAATTAACCGACGCTACAGCTGTCACTATGCATCCGACATTCCGAGTTTGGATGCGATGCGTAAAAAGGCATCACGTGAAGGAATTTTAAAAATCAATGGCTGCATTGTAAAAAAATACAACAAATTAATGTTGTGCTGATATCCAATTAATATTTAAGCACATTGTCATGGGCAGACATGCCAGCTATCTGGGCAGTCTGTCCAGAAATGATATCAAATATTAAGTCAGAAGGAAATTTTCTCCTTCTTTTACATTTTTAGGATAGCAGTTTTTAATACTGTTTTGTTTGTTTTAGAAATAAAACAATCTCAGTGCTCTTGTCTCAACTGAGCTGTCAACTCACTAGATTAGATTCTATACCGGTGTACCAACCGAAATCATCAAAACTTAAACTTGACAGCTGATAGAAAAGAAAGAAAAAACAAGCAGCCAATCACAATGCAATACACTGGGCAGCCCAGTGGTAAACACTCGCCCAATGCACAATCAATCTAGGATGGATCCACGTTGGTGGGCCTATTGGGCTATTTTACATTTCAGTTAGTGCTCCACAACTGGTGTAACAAAGGCTGTGGTATGTACTATCCTGTCTGAAATATCTCTTGCTGCTAATTAGGTAGGTGTTATGAACAAACTAGTGTAAATATTGAACAATGTTCAATTAAAATGATGAAAAACATAAATAAAAATAACCCATAATAAAAAGACAAAAATAAAATAATGTCCAGAAATTTAGATATTAATGAATACCATCAAAATAAAATACACTTGTGAAAACTGAAACGATGACTTCTGTACATGTACTAAGATAACTCAGTGTAACTAATTCTGTACATGTACTATGATAACTCAGTGTAACTAATTCTGTACATGTACTATGATAACTCAGTGTAACTAATTCTGTACATGTACTATGATAACTCAGTGTAACTAATTCTGTACATGTACTAAGATAACTCAGTGTAACTAATTCTGTACATGTACTATGATAACTCAGTGTAACTAATTCTGTACATGTACTAAGATAACTCAGTGTAACTAATTCTGTACATGTACTAAGATAACTCAGTGTAACTAATTCATAAATCTTTAATATTATTAACATTTTTTTATTCCAGTTCATAGAAATATGTGTTTTTTCAGATTATTAGATTACTGATACATTCATATTCTTTTGCAGTTTATTCGTTTGTCTATTTAACAGTAAAAACCCAATCTAAATTATTTTTTATTTTATTTAAGTAACAAATTAATTCTCACACTTCAATATATAGCTGAAATGGCATCAATGATTGACTGATTATCTTTAAAAGCTCTAAATACAAAACCATAATTAAAAGTATATTTTGTAAGCTTTTCAGATCAAATCAAAACAATTAAAGAGAAATTCTATATATAAACTATTTTTGAAAAAAAAAGAGAAAAAAAAAAGAAAAGAAAATCCAGAAGAAAAAAAAGGTAAAGAAAAACTAGCAATACAGTTGTTTTTTTGTATCTTTTGTCATAATGAACATACATGTATTTCAAAAGAAGTCTAGAATAATATAATCAGTCATACAAATGCCATCAATTCCACACTGCTAAACAATATGGCAAAGCACACATGCAGTGCATTTTTTGTCACAGCTGTAAACAAATTTCGACAATTCACTAAAAACCTGAAAATTATACTATTCTATTGCTTATATTTTTTTGTTGCATTTACAGTTGTCAAGTTTAGCCAGAAAAACAGATATTGATATAATACATTTAAAAACCAAATTAAGCAGAAATCATTATGTAGAATGGTAAAAAAATGTAAGACAAGTTATCATTTTCAAACTTAGATGTGTTACTGTTGTTAACTTTTCTTGTCAAGCAAATAATGAAAATATATAGATAAACTTTGAAATAATGAATAATATTCATACAATCAGATATTACATAAATTAATTTATAAAAACAAATAACAAACACCAACAAAGCAAACAGCATTTTAATTCAAATTAATTAACAAGTCTTCTGTCCTCTGTCATATTAATTAATTTTATAAATAAGTAAAATTAGCCTTTCTTTATGTTAATTGAAAGAAAGTGATGTACTTTTTTTTTTTAAATCCATTACAACCGTGACCTGACCACAAGACAGAACCTATTGATCTTGTTTTAAATCTTTATAAACACTTGATTTCTCACAAAAAAATCACATTCAAGTTATAATTTTACAGAAAACTTCAACTGTTTAAGACTTTTTTTTTTTTTACATGTTTAATTTATAATACTTTTAAGTATCTCCACCCACCCACCCACCCACCCCAACCATGACTGCATTAAAATGTCTTTGTTTTGTTTAACGACATCACTACAGCACAGTGATTTATTAAAGGGACATACCCTAGTTTTTAAACACTAAGGCATAGTTTTGACTATTAGAGGCGTTTTTTGATAACTGAAATCATACTTTACTTAAATTTTATTGTTTAAAGTATCCATTTCCGTACATACAAAGTGTTTTTGGTCATCTTGATGCTTTTTAATATCAAAAAATGCATTTCTTATATTTTTAAAAAGGCACGTGCCTCTGAGAAGTAATAGTTATGTAGTCGAGTTTTATTCTATTTTAGAGGGTATTTCACCATTTCAAAGTCAAAGACTCATGTTTCACTCAATTGTAACTTTATCAAAATGTGTTACAGGTTTGTAAATTAAACTAAACCTAAAGTTAATTTTCATGAACTGAAACTAGAGTATGGTATGTCTCTTTAATCATCAGCTATTGGATGTCAGTCATTTGGTATTTCTGACACATAGTCATCAGAGGAAACCAGCTACATTATTCCTAAAACAGCACGGGATCTTTTACATACAGTTTCCCACAGACAGGAAAGAGAATACCACAGTTTAATAGTTATGCAGTTATAGTTCCTCACGTTATTTATTATTTTAATTTTTAAACACCTTTAAATATATACACAGCATTTAAAAGTATGTAGTTATATACTTCCCCATCTTAAAGAGAAAACAAAAATATACACTGCTGCACATTAGAAAATGAGCAATTTTATTTCCCCATCTTGAAAGGTTTTCTTTTTAATCTTTAAATAAACACTTTAAAATATGAGGTTCAGTGAAGAAAGAAATACTGCAAAAACAATTTTTTAAATGATTAATATGCCCTGAAAAAGAAACTGATCATGAAATGCTGCAGCTGCAAAAGAGATAGTCATTAACATACATAGTATTAATGTGAGAAAAGGGAAAGTGCCATTTAATTATATGCTACTCTACAGCAATTGAAGTCAAGTGCTACGTATAATACTACATACTTCAATTGTACATGTATTTAATAGCAAAAGCTTCTTTATTTAAATAACATTCCTAATAAACATGTACCTGTACATCTTATTTGTAAGATAAATGTCTGAACATAAAAATCTATAAATTGTATCCAACCAAATTCTCAAATGTCAATCGTTTTTATCCTATCAAGATTTTTGGTGATACAGGGAACCATTTTCTCCTGGTGATGTAGTAAAGATGCATTTACCACTAACAGCATGTGTTCAGTGGTTAACCGACTGACATCTGTAAACTACTCTTACAATTAGGCATGTAATGTATCCTGGGATAATCAGACGTTGCACACATAATAAATAAAACATTATTTACTTATCTCTTTCTTTCAATGTATCTCATTCGAGTGACATTTCACCGGTTGAAAACTGAATAATTATTAATTACATGGTAATAAATTAAAAATGAACTCACCACACCACACCTCCAGAATTATCTCCCTTTATCTGCCTTCATCTGCATGCTGTTATGTCTGCCCGTCTGCCTGCTTTCACACCTTACTGCTGGTGCTCCATCGAAGTTTTGTATTACCAATTGTCACACGTCTCTTTCACACAATGTTAATATAGAGCATTTGGGGAAAAAAAACAAAATAACCACAGTATGGACCAACATCAAATCCATCTAAAAGACCCCAAATTTGATTTTTAAATTCTAAAAAACCCAAATTGACTTGTGATGCACCTGCTACAAGGTTTGCTGTTCAATCTGAACCTGACATGTCACATCCAATGAGGACGAGATGAGGAGGTAGAAAAGACAGTTAAGCCCTGCCCCAGTCTGTTTTGTCTCATTAGTCTGCAGACGAGGTGTGGTCTGTGCGTGATGGACGCAGTTGGCCGTCCAAGTAAAGAAAAGGAGAGCGTACCTGTCCCAGTGACACGACCAGCCGCAGGGTACGGCACTCTGCTCATACTGCTTCAACTGGCTGTTGGCCTCCGCGAGGCGCTCCAGGAAGTAGTCTGTGCTCAGTCCGCCATCTTGCCAGTCTCGAAACCGAGTCTACAAATAAATTAATTATTTATTTATTTATTTTTAAAGAAAAGTTAAAATTATAAAATAAACTGACAGATTTGAAACTACTACAGAGAGGAAGGAATATTCAGTCTGCCATCTTACCAGTCTTGAAATAGTTTACAAATAAATAATTAATTAAACAAAAAATAAAGTTTAAAGAAACGTAAAAAAGATAAATAAACACACGGATTTTAAATTACTACAGTGAGGGAGGAATGTTTTTGGTGTATAACATGATTATTTCAAAATCTGGTGTCGATGAAGCACAAGAGGTAAAATCTGCTGTCCCCTATATATTTGTTTTCTTTATATACAAAATACATTTATTCCCTTTACTGTTAAAGTGTTTTTGGGTATGGCGCTATGGAATTGAATGCAACTAGTTGACATGGTACATGGGGGACCTCCCTTAGAAAGAAAATGGGTTGAGTTTAGGGTTAGGGTTAAGAAAACCATACAGTAGTGATAACAATAATTAATTTTGTCCCTCTGGCAGAAACTCGGCACCATATCTAAGTATATAAAATACTAGACCGCCCTGTGAAGCAACGTCCTGTACAGAGCTGTCATCACTATATATATTTTTTTTTTAAATACTATTATCCACAACATATGTATATTTTATTTATTATTACTGACCCCCCTTCCCACCCACATCTCTACACGTGTAGACAAACGTCAACTGGTAACAACTGGTAACCGTTCAATCCAGCATATACTATAGACTGTCCTGTACAGAACCGTGCTGTGTAGCATTGTCCTGTACAGAGCCAGTAAGATTTTGGTCTCTTATGATCGTGGTATAACAAAGAATGACAAAGCAATGAAAAAATACAGCCATTGTCCGAGTTTGTTGGACCCTGACGAGTGACGTGCCATCTGTTTTATTATCTCCCTTGTTCTGAGCTAAGACGCCCATTGGAAACACTACCTGAGAGTAATTATAAAGTTGGCTGTGGCATGTTAAAACAGTCTTAAGAGAGGAATCCCATTAGATATTCCCATTAGTAGTAACAGACCTTTTATATCCACCATCCCACAGACAGGATGGCACATACCATGGCCTTTCATATGACAGTTATGGTGCACTCACTAGCTGGAACGAGAAATAGTCCATGGATTTAACTTTTCAATTATCAGCAAGGGATCTTTATATGCACCATCCCATAAACAGGATAGTACATACCACGGTCTTGTTACATCAGTCAAGGGGCTGGAATGAGTATCAGCCCACCGATGAAGATCAAGCCTAAGCCAATCGTTTCTCAGACAAGTGCTTCCAATGGCCTACGTCCCACCATACTGATGTATCATGAAAAACATACATGTATATAATAAAAGCATTACTCACCTGCAATTCCAAGAGAAGAACTTGTAATCGGGATAAGCCTTTCTTGGTCACTTCGAGAAATTCCAGTTTTCCGAGAGCAATATTTGCCTGATCTTCGACTTCATCCTTTGGTGAAAGAATTAAAAAGACAGACATCGATTTAACCTAGGGACAATATTTTGAAATCTGAGGTAACCGGAAGTCGGTTCGCGTGAGTTTTACCCAGGTAATCAATTGTTCGGTTACGTGAATTATATTTGCATAACCTGTGGATTACCTGATTGTTTACCTCAAAGTTATGTTGAAATTATATTTTAAATACATATTTGTTAGCTCAAACAAAGTTAAAACAAAATACAAAAGAAAACGTTTTATAAAAGTTTCTTTAATGCTTGCAAATTGAAAGAAGTGACTTGTAGATGTTTCTTTTGTTTTCCTACGATCGTAGCATTGTAGATTTTTTATTAGTATTATTGTTATAATTATTATTATTTCATACAACTGAAGGAAAAATGTCCATTCCCTGGCTCCTCTAAAGTATAATGCAAAACACTCCGTCACTCACTGGTGCATGATTAGTGATTAGACTAATACTTTTTTTTATATATAAATATAACAAATAAAGGCTAACATTTGTCACTGATAATATGTACAATTTAGTTACAGCAGATTAAAAAGAAACCCCACCAAAACCCAAATGACAAATGTCCAGTTCCTCTGAACTATAAAACAGGCTACTCATTGGCGCATGATTACCTGGTATATTAATAAAAATAAATCTTATAACGGTAACATTAAAAGAAAAAACACAATTTGACACTGATATTTTGCGGTGGCGATGCTATATTCACTTTTTCGCTATACTTTAGTGACATTCCAAATGTTTGTTATTTAAAGCTCATTATGCGATGTTAGGATTTTTCAGCTTTTGTAAAATGTTTGCATTTTTGTTTACATTAAAACCATTTCCAATCTTTATAAAATTACAGGCAATGTCTACATATATTCCTTTAGAGACTCACATCAAGACTAAAAGTAAATAAATCTCCTTATATTGTCATACCGTATGCATTTTGCAAGTGCCTACTTCAAATCTTCAGTAAATGTAAGCAATTGTTAGTCTCCATTTCCCAAATGTACGTTAGTGCCGAGATCGGAAAATGTCAGATTCTGCCGGTTTCACAAAAACTAAATTTCCATACTTTTTCCAAACCAACTCGCAGAAAAAGTATTTTTCCATACTTTTACCAGGTCTGGAAAATGGATATTAAAAATTCCATACTTTTCAATGTTTTCCAGAATCCGTACGAACCCTGTATCAATGTGTTACATCCCACTAGAATGTCAAGAGGAATGTAACACTTCAATGTCACATGACTTCTTCAACTGGCATACTACAACCTTACTGGAACAATAACCAATCAGTAATAAAACTTAAAATAAAACTATGGGCAATTAATACGATATTAAACTCACTACCATTTCACATTTATATGCCTCATGAACATTATTAAACTCACTACCATTTCATATCACATTTATATGCCTCATGAAAATTATTAATCTCACTACCATTTCATATGTTGTTTATATGCCTCATGAAAATTATTTCGTTTGGGTCATAAGCATGACAAGAAATGGAAGCTGTTTAATATCCTATAAATATTGAAAATAATTTAAAATTAAATACTACAACTTTTGGACATACCGAGGTCATATTATTTTCTCCAAATACACATACCGGTACATGTACATGTATGTAATAACCAAATACTTTGGTTTCATTCAGTTTCGGCCTCTAAAATGGCAAGAATGATAGATAGCATGTTCTTAGTTTTATGCAATACATTTTTTATATGCACCTTAAATTCAGGACATGATTTACATGGTCTTGACAGGTTGTGCAAAAAAAAACCTGGGTTACGGGTTACACAAAAACAAAATGGGTTACCTGAATTTGTTTTTGCATAACCCATAAATGTTTTATGCCAATATTCAATTGTCACAAGCCTGAAGAACATAAGAAACATGTAAAACAGATGCATGTCCTGTTGTATCCTTACCAGACACTTGCGATTTAAAATAACTAAAACATAACTAACGGATATCTGAATAAGATCAAACTTCAAAGTAAAAGAATTCTGAACATGCCAAATGTTGAATTTTCAAGCTCTGTGTTATGTAACAGGACAGAGACACTAACCAAGCATTTCAATAATGCAAGCACTAGGTGGAAGTAAAAACATTTGAAGAATCACTGGTGCGTGATGACAACCATACATACTGAACACAGCCAAGTTGTCTTTAAATATGCTGCAAATTTAGCATGATTCTGTGCTTACATGATTATTACACAGAATGGCAAAATAGCTACATTAAATCAAGTTTATGATTCTGGCAGAATCCTAAACAAAAGTAGCAAACATATATGTAATCAAACAAATAGCTTGCTTTTGTAAATGAATATAATTTCATATTAAATGGACAGATCCTCGTTTCAAGTCCATGAAAATTAACACTAAGTTTAGTTAATCCCCTAACCTGTAACACATTTGAATAAAGTTACAACTGAGGGAATCCGGAGTCTGTGACTTTGAAATGGTGAAATACCCTCCTAAAAGTTGACTCCATACCTGTTATTTATCAGATGCATATATGCGTTTTTAAAAATATGAGAAATGTATTTTGTGATATTAAAAACACCAGGATGACAAAAAGCACTTCAAATGTAAGGAAACTGATAATCTAAACCATAAAGTCTATGTAAAGTTTGATTTCAGTTGTCAAAAACGGCTATAATAGTAAAACATGTGCCTTAGTGTTTAAAAAGTAGGGTATGTCTCTTTAATTGCACCAATAATATGGATACATTTAAAGGATAACAAATTTGTGGTGATCGAATTCACTAACTAATGATGGCCAATTGTAAGGGAGTATAAGTTACAAGAGTCTCTCAACTATTTCAGAAGTAACCATTGAACACTCTCCAAAGTCAGGGTATAATCTACCATACATTTTGGGGCCGGTAAAAGGCCCCATTCCCCTAATGTAAATTCCCAATCCAATACCAAACTTTTCCCAATTAGGATTTCCAAAGTTGCCAAGTTAAAGAAAGAAACGGCTGTTTTTACGATATTGCTTTAATGGGTTGTGATGACTTTTTTCAACAATAGCCTATAACAAAACAACTGAGGCAAGAAATAAACTACTCGCCAGTTGTAAGTTTTAGGCGAGTATGAGGCGCATGCGAATTGCTACTCGCCACTCATGGAGAGGCCTAGTATTGGTATTGATTATCTTTGAAAATCCCCCTTTTTGTATTTGAAACGTTATTCTTTCTCAATTGAGCAAAAAAGGACCCTTAAAAAATGGTCTAGATTATACCCTGAAAGTTGTCAAACTACAGCCACAGCTAAAGGTGTTGGAAAATGATAGGTGTGACACAGATTGCCACAAGAAACAAGCACTTGCTGCCTATGAAGAGACAAGGACTTACATGTGGAGGTGAACAGAGAAATAAATTTAAAGATAGAAAAAATAAGATGGAATCAAAAGTTGATAAAGGGGGAAGATGCGAGTGTAGGATAAAAATAAAATTGATACCACTGTGTGGGTATTTCATATTTATGTTATTCCTATTCCTGTTACATAACAGTACATGTACAGTGTTAAAAGTTAAAGTTTGCTTTGTTTAACAACACCACTAGAGCACATTAATAAATGAATCATCGGCTACTGGATGTCAAACATTTGGTAATTCTGACTTGTAGTCATCAAAGAGAACCCACTACATTTTTCCTAATGCAGCAAAGGATCTTTTATATGCACTTTCCCACAGATGTAGTGTTACACTGACATTATTTATAACTGTATTAAAACAAACCTTAATTTTGATCAGACTCGGTACTGGCGGAAGTTTCTCCTGAGTTGTCTCGCTCGTAACAGAAGCATCTTTTTCAGACTGGCTGTCTTGTTCAGTCTCAGAATCATCTTCATCATCTTCATGATAATAAAGAAAAACCCCACTATAAAAACATGTAAAACTTGACAGAATCTGTTACATGTATAGCTTTTTTCAGCAATGAATGTCGATTTTTCACTATGGTATGCATTACAATCTATTTATTTCTGATCTGACTGTTTCTGAAACTGCATACAAAAATAGGTCGGCTTTTTGTTATTTTCAAAACACTACAGTTAATGGAGGCTGGAAAGGATTATAGCGATAATTTTCAACAGTAAAAAAGTATTCATACAGAAAGCAGTTAATTCTGTTACAAAAACAGAATCAAAGTTATGAGTGACAACTGGTTTTATACAATGTCCATTTTCCACTGAAGAGTAACACCCAAATTTCCATGTAATTGCTAAACATTACTACAATGATATTAGTAAGAATTAATTCATAGCACGGCTTTGATAGTCCAGTAATTAATATAAAAATATATAACTCTGGCTTATACTTTGATTTACTTACTGTTCTATATTTTAAAATAGCCCTTCAATTAAAATATTACTAACAATTTATTATAGCTTTGATTTTTAAAACAAATGATTTTTATATATACAGATAACTCAGTATCTCCCCCTCCCCTCTTTTTCATATGTCAGCTGAAATTTTATTTACATCTTTTTATGTTGTCCTAAAAACAACATGTTTCAACATATCTAGTGATTTCCCTAGAAATTAGGCAAGGCATAGTAGACCAAACATTTTGGGGGCATTTTCACAATTTTCGGGCACTATAAAAATATATAAAACATTTATTAAAATAAACATTAATGTAATTTATGTGCTTGCTTTAATAAATGAATGGCAAAAGATATAAAAGACATTTTAATAATTAATAATATCTCTTTTGGTGTTTTATAAAGGCAATTTTAGAATTAATTACTGAAAAAGGCTTGTTTAATCTCAAGGCAGCATGGCACTGACTGAGGCAAGATGGTGCTAGACTATTGAGGCATGGTGCTGCACCATGCTAAAACAAGCTAGGGAAAACACTAATATATTTTCACAATGTATATTATAACACTGACCTGCTCCGTAAGCCACAAGCTTCTTTCTTTTAGGTGAAGACGGGGCAGGGACTTCGGAAATGTCATTTTTCTCCGGTGATGACGGACGTTTCAACTGAGATTCTTTACCTTTTGTCACTGATGCTGTGTCCTGATCTTCAAGACGCTTTAGTTCAGCCTACAGTAAAAGTTAATCAGT
>JAECMU010232702.1:0-10479 GCA_016106625.1 Dracogyra subfuscus | reverse complement strand
GGGGGGGGTCTCTTTCCAGCCAATGCTTCACAACTGGTGTAACAAAGGCCATGGTATGTACTATCCTGTCTGTGCTAATGGGAAAGAGTAGCCCATGAAGTGGTGACAGCGGGTTTCCTCTATCAATATCAGTGTGATCCTTAACTATTTGTCTGACACCATATAACCATAAATAGCATGTGTTGAGTGCGTCGTTAAATTAAAAAAAGTCCTTCCTTCTTTACAAAAGGGGGCATGCTCCCCTAAAACATTATGAAAGTAAGATGGCCTGACACACCTTTCCATGTATCTCAGTACGAAAGGGAGGGCGGAGACGTCGCCCAGTGGTAAAGCGCTCGCTTAGTGCGCTGTCAGTCTAGGATCGACCCCTTTCAGTGGGCCCATTGGGGTATTTCTCGTTCTAGCCAGTGCACCAGGAAGGAAGGAAATGTTTTAATTAATGACGCACTCAACACATTTTATTTGGCGTCGGACATATGGCTAAGGAACACACATATATTGAGAGAGAAAACCCGCTGTCGCCACTTCATGGGCTACTCTTTTCGATTACCAGCAAGGGATCCTTTTATATGCACCTTCCCACAGAAAGGATAACACATACCACGGCCTTTGATATACCAGTCGTGGTGCACTTTCCGGAGGCATAAATAGCTCAATGGGCACACCAACGGGGATAGATCCCAGACCGACCGATTATTTTTGTTTGTAGTTTTGCACTACCATATGTTATTTAAAATATTACGTTTCATAATAGAATTCAGTGGCAGATCCAGAAAATCCATTGGGTGGTGGAGTGGGGTGAGGTGGGGATGGCGTGGGGGCCACGACATGTGGCCAAAGGCTATAAACGTTCCCGAAGGGATTCTTCGGATTCTCAAAAGTAAAAAAATTAACACAAAATAAAAATATAACTGTTGCAAAATTTGGGGGAGCGGGCCCATTGGGCCCCCCTTAGATCCGCCACTGCAGTTTGTAATATTTCCTTAGCTGACTCGCACTGGCCATACACGAATATCTTTGCTATCTAGGAATAAACCTGCC
Source organism: Dracogyra subfuscus (assembly GCA_016106625.1). Classification (NCBI taxonomy): domain Eukaryota; kingdom Metazoa; phylum Mollusca; class Gastropoda; order Neomphalida; family Peltospiridae; genus Dracogyra; species Dracogyra subfuscus. The sequence continues at coordinate 9,438 of JAECMU010232702.1, read as the reverse complement.
AAACCCTGGTTTACATCTGTGATCCACGTACAACTTTTAGCCTCCTTTTTAACGGAGACGTTCAATTCTGAGGTCATCACTGACATAATTACGCCTCCTTTGTTATCAGTGAGTTGACGAAAAGTATACAGGAATTACTGAGTTACGTTTTCAGAAAGGATTGGCCTACTTATTAAATCGGGCACTCCTCACAAATTAAACACCGATCTTGACGCCTACTCGTACTAAACTATTACGGGTAGGTAGCGCAGAATTAGCCCCGATTGTACTATAGGCCTAAGGGGCAGTGTAATAAAACAAACAATAAAATAGTGATACTAATGTAATGAAGTAAAACAATTTAACATTTGCTTTGATGGAAACGGCTTAAATGTGTTTTGGCAAGACTCTTGTAGCTTCCTTGAATTACCACCATTAGGATTCACCACAAAGAAACTTTTTTCATAAAAAAATAAATGAAATCATATTAGTGGTCTTAGAGATAATTGTTTCCCTGTGTTGCTATCTTTTCTGTCTGCCTGTTTGTCTGTAACTCTTCACTTCCAGGCCATCTGTCCCAGCAGGCACTGCGAGAGGTACCGAATGCCGAAATCTTGGTTGCAGATCCTCCTGTAGTGTGTCAGATACTTTATGCCGAGCTTCCGAACATGAAGTGGGTTCACTGCACATGGGCAGGTATCTATATCTATCTATCTATCTATCTATCTATCTATCTATATCTATCTATATCTATCTATCTATCTATCTATCTATATGTATATATATATATTAGTGTATTTAGTGTAAGAGTCTTACAGTGGTGGTGTCAGTAGTAGCTGGTGCAGCTCAGTCGTAGAGTGTCCACCAAAGGTGCTAAAGGTCTTAGGATCAATCCCCCTCATTGGATTGATGACATGCGACTGATATATTAAAGGTCATTGGATGCATTGTTCTTAGGGGGAAATGCACTTCAAGAACGTCTTGCATCTATGTGGCTGTACGAGGTTTTGTCTTTCAAAGAATATTTCTAATACCAGTGTGTGATGTTAAACAAACAGTCTTTATCATTGCCATCATCATCATCATCATAGTAATCTTTTTCATCATCATTATCAACATCATCATCGTTGTCGTCATCACCATAATCATCATCATCATCGTCATAATCTTTGTTGTGGTGGTGGTGGTGGAAATCTGAGTGTTGTTTTTAAAATTGTTGTTTATTTTATTAATGCAGGTGTAGAAACAGTGGCAAGTCGGATCGATCATTCGAAGGTAATACCAATATTATATTGAACCACGTGTCTCACTAAGGAGTGGTAAATATTGTTAGGAATTGCCTTTTTAGCGGACGTACAATTTGATTCACCCGCCATTTCCTAATATTATCCAGTGCTAGTATGTGGAAGACCGTGATATCTGCTTTCCTCTGTATGCAAATTAGATACAAAAGATAACCAGCTTCAGCTATCTGGTATCAATAACCTACCATATGTAGTGGGTGTGGATTTATTTTCGCACCACTTATATAAAGTGTCGAAATAAAATAGTTGAACACCATTTTGTGGTTTGAAATATGCTGAGGTGTGAAACAAATGTTCAGTTCGTTTTGTTTAGTTTTCTTTTCTAATATTTTAAAAGAGTAGTTCAATTATTGTTGACATGAATGCTACAACGTACTGAATTTTTACATGTATCTTAATGGATGCATTTGAAAACATTTAATGCGATATAAAGTTTTTGTTATACATATAGATCAAATTATATACCAAGAACATACAGTCAGCTGTACAACTATGTAACCTGTTTGTAATAAGTATCGTGTCTTCCTCCCAGCCTCTGCCAAATTTCTGTGTGACTCGTAACGGCCAGGGGTTTGGAAGTTTGATGGCGGAGTTTGTCGTCTGTCACACGATCGCGTTTGAACGAGACCTGCGAGGCATGTTCAGACAGAACGACGCCAAAGTGTGGAAAAAGTAAGACATAATTTATTCTGGTAACTAGCACGACATTGCTCTTACTACAATTCATTGGCGGATCTAGAGGGGGTCACAGGGGTTCCGTGCTTTTGAAATGACTTTTCGGGTTTGGTGGTGGGGGATGGGTGACCATCCTCCATATATAACACTAAACCTTTTCGAAAATGCGTCCCTGGGCATTTTTATTTCAACATTTTCTGAATCATGTCCAGCAAACCCATCTACAAATCATTCACCCTATGGGAGATCGACTTATCTGCTTGTGATGAACTCAAATTGCCCCTTTTAACAATTTGTGGCCCCCAAGATCCGCCTCTTGCAATCACAGTTAAACCGATAGACAGGTCATTATTTCAGTATAAAGGTCATAAACCCATAATACAATCAGAAACTGTTACACATTTTGTCCATGTTTTTGTTTTGTTTTTATTTTGCACATTATGCAGATAAAGAATACATTAAATAATACTTCCAACGTTTCTGATATCATAATATCTATACAGGTTGCAATGAATTATATTTTCAATATAAATTTAGAAATATGGTAATATCTTAGAACATCTCAATTACAGCTAAACGTGTTTATAAAAGTCACTTAAGAATATGAAAAACTGTTTAAAGGGACTTGTTTAAAAAACAATATGCCAGGAACCGATGCACGAATTTACTAGGGAGAGTGTTTCAACAGTATTCCAAAGAACATTATTTTCTTCACCATCTTCACGGCTTTAACTTTGACAGGCTCAAAGATAACAGCATTCGTTGAATCTACTTTACACACTAGTATTATGTTATATTGCTAGATCTGTTAGCATTAGATAATTTTGTTTATAGGAACTCCAATTTCCGGTCTATCTCGAATTTGGTTATTGGAATCATGGGCGTTGGTCAAATCGGACGTGAAGGTAGGTCATGCGTTATACTATTCAACACGTGACGGTAGGTAATACGTGATATCATTCAAGCCATGACGGTAGGTGATACCTGATATCATTAAAGCCGTGACGGTAGGTGATACGTGATATCATTCAAGCCGTGACGGTAGGTGATACCTGATATCATTCAAGCTGTGACGGTAGGTGATACGTGATATCATTCAAGCCGTGACGGCGGGTGATATGTCATATGATTCAAGTCGTAAAGGTAGATGATATATATCATTCAAGCCGTGAAGGTGGGTGATATGTCATATCATTCAAGCCGTCCCATTGTATTTTATTCTCTGGAAGACAGCAAAGTGTTAAGTGCTACTTTGTTAATAAACGTGACTGTTGCGATGATGTCAGTGTCTTAGAATTATTGACCTGTGTTCCAATCAATATGAAGAGCTTTCTCCAAATGTCTGGTCACCAGCACACCATCTCCCAGAAACCAAATTGGATGTTCCAGGACTTGCAACAAAGGTGGAGCTATCATCATCTCACCAGCTGGCGCTCACGCTAGAAATGATGGACAGGCGATATCCTAAGACAACCTGGACCCGTGCATTCACAGATGGCTCAGCGGAGAATGCCATACGAAAAGGTGGAAGTGGAGCACACATGAGTAATTCAGATGGCTCCTCGGCCTCCCTCTCCATTCTAGTTGGTGAGCTACGTTTGAACTACAGAGCAGAATTGCAAGCCCTGATTGCCGCGACAGAGCCTCTGATAGAGAATGGAAAGAAACCGAATGCATTTTTTCTAACAGATTCGTTGTCAGCTTTCCAGTCACTTTCACCAAACCATCAGAACTTTTGATTAGAAAACAAATGTAAGAAAACCTGAATGTTCTTAATCAAAGCTGCAAGATGATACTACAGTGGATCCCTGCACAGGTAAGAGTTGCAGGCAACGAAAAGGCCGACCAGCTGGCCAAAGCCGGCAGTTGCCTACCACAACCCAACTCATCTATATTGTACAGTGAAGCCAAAATTCAAATGTGATTGTAAGACGAGGAATGGTGGATACAGCTCTGACTGTGACAACATTAACCAACTACTAGTATACAGAGAAGAACAAACTGTAATCTTCCGTCTTCGCACGGAACATTGCAGCCTAAAGAAGCACCTAAAAAGGATAGGACTTGCAGAGGTGGCCAACTGTGAATGTGGTGCTGAAGAGCAAACACCGGAACACGTTCTACAAAGCTGCCCGCACTTAGAAGAAATATGACAGAAAGTTTGGACGGAAGACACGTCTCTCAACACTAAACTTTGGGAACCTGTCGACTACTTCCGGAAGACGGCAAATTTCATCGCCACATCCAGATTACTGATATGACGACCGTAAAAAGATTGAACACAGAAGAAGAAGATTGCCCTGCGTCAACAGTTCATGTCGTGCATAACGATTCTAAGACCGATTATTTATCGACTTCTCAGCTGGATCAAAATGACAATATGGAGAAAACATTATGGCTGTGCTTAAGTGGGTTTTTTAAATATTATTCTTTTAGTTGTGGTTTCTGAGGGCATGAACTAAGTGTTGTTTCCTAAGTGTTGTGCCATGTCTAGTTTGTATAGTTATAGTCATATGCTTTTGGATGCAGTTTTGTTGCTGGTTTATGTTTTTATTTAATATTTATTTTTGTAGTTGCACGAACCTGTAAAGCGATGGGTATGGAGGTGTGGGCTCTTTCTCGGACCGCCGAGTTGTCGGTGCCGTGTCAGTACGTCGACCACGTCGTGTAAGTCGTTTCCCAGGTGTCTCGCTTGATTCGCGGTTGGTTTAGGATCGATTCTCGTCGGTGGACTCATTGAGCTATTTCTCGTTTCAGCTAGAACACCACGACTGGTGTATCAGAGGCCGTATATGTGTTATCCTGTCTTTGGAATGGTGCATATAAAAATAATGGAAAAATGAAGTGTGTTTTCTCTCTAAAACAATATGTCAGAATTATCAAACGACTGACATCCAGTATCTGATGATTAATAAATCAATGTGCTCTAGTGGCTTTCTTAAACAAAACAAACGTTTTCTCAGGTGTTTACAGCAATGTACGGGGTCTTTGAGTTTCTTACTGCTTATTTAATTTCTACAGTGGTTTGTGTATCTTGTTCATCTTGTGACAAAACATATTCTAGGACAATTTGCATTTAGTTCAATGTAAGTAGGCTATATTTGTACTCGATAAAAATTAAGTTTAATGACCTTTACATTTTTAAACAAATAATGAACTGGATAATGTTGTTTTCTTTTGTTTAGTTTAGTTTTTTTTATTTATATGGGTGTGTGTGCGCGCGTACATATAAGTATGTATGTATGTATGTGTATGTGTGTATGAGCGCGCGCGCGAGTGTGTGTGTGTATGTATGTGTGTTTTGCGGGTGTTTGTATATGTGTATGTGTGTTTGGCGGGTTTGTGTATGTGTTTGTTTTTTTGTTTTTGTTTTGTTTTGTTTTGTTTTGTTTTTTTTGTTTAACGACGCACTCAACACATTAGAATACGGTTATATCGGCGTCGGACATATGGTTATGTCGAGACAAAACCCCAGTGGTTAGCTGACGGGGATTGTGTATGTGTGTTTGGCAGGGTGTGTGTGTATATGTGTATGTGTGTTTGGCGGGTTTGTGTATGTGTGTTTGGCAGGATGTGTGTGTGTGTATATGTATATGTTTGTTTGGCAGGATGTGTGTGTGTATATGTGTATGTGTGTTTGGCGGGGGTGTTGAAATCATATTTTTTTTTAATTATTAATTATTCCTTGATTATATTTTCAACTGGTTCTCTAATTTCTTCGTTTTTCTCTCTTGTTTGTTTCCTTGATTGTTCTTTCATTTGTTTTCTCTTGTTCATTCGTTCATACATTTATTTTCTCCTTCATATATCTTGTTTTCCTTTTTGTCTTCAGATCAAACGAGAATTTGCGAGAGTTCCTGTCGGGGTGTGACTATATCTGTAATATTTTACCGAGTACACCACAAACCAGGAACCTGCTTTCTGGAGACGTCTTGGAGGCTTGTCAACAAAAGGTTTCTTCAGATTCTCTTAATTTTAAAAACAAAATTTAATCAAATATAGTTATAGATATGCACTGATAAATGTAATTGTGAAATGTGGAACAATATAAATGTTATTACCAGAGTGTTTTTCGGTATCGTCGTTATCATATATTAGGAATACAAATTGTATTATGCGAAGTGTTTGATGACTATTAATGCATACGTCAATTATGGAGTGTCACCCTAGTACGTTTGCTTAAATGCCAATAAACCTAGTGCCGTGACATCGATCAATTTACATCTAATTTACAAAGTTATCAAATTCTTAAAGTATGTGATCTGAAAAATATCACATACTTTGATTGCACTGGAAATGTAAGATATTATATGATAAATAATAGTATATAACTACTCTGGGTTTTGTGACGGGATTTGTCAGTGTTATTAGAATGCCTACAGGCATGTGTGCTGGAATCAGAGCGGGACGTATCCCAGTGATAAAGCGCTCACCTGTTTCGCTGTCGGTCTCAGATCGATCCCGGTCTCAGATCGATCCCATCGGTGGCCCCATTTGGTACCCCACGATTGGCATAGCAGAAGACGTGATATGTGCAATGTATCCCTCGTTGTGGAATGATGCATATAAAAGATAGAAAAATGTAGCAGATTTCGTCTCTAAGACTACATGTCACAATGTTTGACATCCAGTAACCGAGTGTTAATAAATCAATGTGTTCTAGTGGTGTCTTTAAATAAAACAAAATTGTGTTTGTGCAGGACATTATGCGTAGAGTGTCTGTATTATGGCAAAACAATGTGTTTTGATGGTCCGATCATATATTTTATACGCACTTGATATATCGTAATTATGTTTGTCAGTTTCATCCATTGATAAATAATTTGCTGGAGCTCGACGCGGTAAAACGTATTGGTTTCGCTTGTGCACACTGCACGTGCTTTCGTGTGCTCGACTTGGGGATCTTTCATTTCGTTGTTTTTGTCAGCAAAATGACATTTTTTGCTGGGATGTATGTGGCCATTGGAACTGATTGAACGCTGGAGTCGGGCCCGTCCGCACCACCCCATGACGACTGGACCATACCCGTCTGAAACTCTCTCTCTCTCTGTCTCTCGTTCAGACGGATTCGGTTTCTCAAGATCTGTATTTCAGTACAGCATTACATCTTCAACGTCTACTGACTGTCAATCTAGGGGTTTTCTTGACGGGATGCAACCCATCTCGTCCCTACAAGCTGTGCACACAAACAGCCTTACCTTTTAGACCTTCGTTCAAACTTTTATGTTGAGATTACTTTCTTTTTTAATATTATTAAATAGTCAGATCCTCTCTTATTTCTCTTATTTTGGACTGTCCTTCTAAAATGCTCCAAATCATATAAATATTTGGCCGAGCAGTCCATTCTTTTTATTTTTGTCTTGTAACTTTTTATATAATTGTTTGTTTTAATTCTGATAACTTTTTTATTAATTGATATTTTAAAAATTCTGACCATTTTCAACTTGATCCCCCTGCCCCTCCCCCATCGGAGGCAGGACACGGGATGGGCGTGTTCGAACCCCTAGTGATATATGGGCACGTTAATCTAGATATCTAGATAGCTGCAGCGTTATACGATATCTCTTTCTTTTCTTTCAGGGTGCTGTGTTTATAAACATAGGACGAGGTGACATTATAGATGAGGCAAGCTTACTGAACGCGTTAAAGTAAGACTAGGTTTTTATTCAGTAGTTTAGAAGGAAGGACATGTTTTATTTAACGACACACGCAACACATTTTATTTACAGTTATATGACGTCGGACATATTGTTAAGATATTAAGAGAGGAAACCCTGTGTCGCCGCTTCATGGGCTACTCTTTTCGATTACCAGCAAGGGATCTTTTATATGCACCATCCCACAGACAGGATAACACACACCACGGCCTTTGATATACCAGTTGTGGTGCACTGGCAGGAGCGAGAAATAGCGCAATGGGCCCACCAATGGGAATCGATCCCATTACTACTGCGCATCAAGTGAACGCTTTCCCACTGGGCTATTTCCCGTTCATAATAGCTTAGAAATGCATATAGTTACACAACGTTTGCCTAATCCATTTGTTCTTTAAAAACAATAAAATATGTTTCAATCAACAAATGGCGGCAATACCGAGATATAAAGATCAACTAGTTTACACGGACATTCATAAACTGAGCTACTGGATCGTTTTAATTCGTTATTATGTTGCATTTTAGCAAGACCTAAAAATGTGTGTTTTCCGAAACCCGACCCTATCTAGATAAAAAAGGGCGACCTTACTTTTTTATTTCTTATTTATATGCAGAAAAAAAAGAGAGTTTTCTGGCAGATTGTTTTGTAAACAAAACATAATATTTGGGTAAATAACTTTTATTTCCTCGGTAAAGAACCTTTATTTCCTCAACAGAGAGAAATGGCTTCGTGGTGCAATACTGGATGTGTTTAAAGAAGAGCCACTTCCGGCGAGCAGTGAATTGTGGTCTATGTCGAACGTCACTATCAGTCCTCACTGTGCAGGGCCCAGCTTCAGTTCAGAGGTACACGTCATGACAGTTCACAGTCGCGTGCTTTAAACGAGCTTTAAGCTCCATTGTACAACATCGTGTATATTTTAAAATCTCAACAAATATTGTCGGTTGTCTTAATATAATTTACATAAATATTACTGTGTTCTCAAAACAAACAAGCCGAAAGTCAGTATTTAATGAACGACTTTGAGACGCATTGCTAGTGAGATCACGAGCGTGCAATTGGCACTGGCGTAACGTGGGTGGGGAGGGGGAGGTGAGGGCATGCCTTCCTCAGTTACACCTATTTTCCTGCAGCATCTTTTACATATTAGCCTGTTTCTCCATAACACCTGTGAAATTTTTTTTCTAAAAATGTGTCACCCCCCACCCCACAACATTCATGTGGGTGGTCCCCAGTATAAGTCCCTCGCCATTTCAAGGATCCCAGTTCGACATGTTGTAATACACTGCCAGTAGAAACTTGAGAATAGTTCCGATGTGAGACCTCGTATAGGCTGATTGGTTATTTTAACTGACATAGGTTACTGACCCCAACTACAGAATATACTATGGAATAAGAGTATGCTTTGGGGAAGAAATGAATGTTGAAGATGTATTATATGTGGTTAAAACATAGCTGGAGATTGCAGTCCTTGGTTTTTGAAAATTATAGGCGAGTGGAAAATCGCAGACTTCAGCATGCTGAGGCGAGTGAAAAATCACTCTTCAAAATAAATAAAATAGGCAATGTAGCTTCGATTGGATTTTGACTGGTATGTCTACAAAATTGTCTATTAAACTTGTATTTCCCGATTTGTTCAATGGCTGCATGGAAGCCACTGCCCTATTTTTAATTGTTATTGTTTATATAAAAGGACTTTCATATCAGCTAAAGAGCTATGAAAACTGTTCATTTTTGTAAACAGTGGAAATAAATATACCCATCTATTTTACGTCGTCAGATTGAAATTACGCGTAGTGTACGCAGTAGCGTAACTGAGTCTTCA
>JAECMU010232594.1:0-10547 GCA_016106625.1 Dracogyra subfuscus | reverse complement strand
GACCACTCCGTGGGGGGGAAATTGCCTTTGTTTGAGGATCGGTAATGTTAAAAGAAAATAACCATGCTATATTTTTTTTACATTTGAATGAATGAATGAATGAATGAATGAATGAATGAATGAATGCTTAACAACACCCCAACACAAAAATACACACCGGCTATTGGGTGTCACAAATGGTAAGTACATGAAAGTAATATTTATATATATATTTATGTAAAACCAGTGTAAGGAGATGTGGGTGAAAAGTATAATACAATATACAAATCAAGGTAAGTATATTTTAAAACTGTGTATAGATGTTAAAGTGTTTTAAAAACTTTACAATTATTTCTGGATGAAATTTAAAAGATTCCAAAACATTTCTGTTGCCAAATATATTATTTCTCGTAGGTTTGAGATGATCACACTCCACCAACATATACGCACAGTCAATGGTGATTATCTGATTTATTTGTACTACTTCAAGAAATATAGTTTTTTCTATGAAGGAAATTTGTAAGTACCAGTCCTGAAATATAAATTAAAATAATATTACTTAATATTATTTATTTTTCACCTCACACCTGGTACGATCTTAACTTGTAAAGTTTAAAAAACTTTTAAACAGATATTATCTCACACTGCAGGGTTTTATTTAACAGGTATACACAGACTGATATTAAGACTTTTACCTACCCATCAATGTCAGGACTCAGTTTAAATCCAAATGACTGAAGAGTTTCTCTTACGTCTTTCTTCTCTGTGTCAGGAACTTCTTCAAAATCATTTTCATGACTGAAAATAAAATCAGAAGAAAGTTTTGTAACAATAATTAAATTTATGTATTACTGGTTTGATTGATTGAAGACATATTTTATTGATAAATAACAAAAGGATCGAGCACAAGTTTGCCAACTTACGAGGCCCACTCCTATATACAGAATGCCAGACAACTCGGACCCGTGGACAACTCGGCCCACATTGATACAGCTCGGCCCAGAGTTCTGAGACAACTCGGCCCACCGCAAGACAACTCGGCCCGGAGTCCAGAGACGACTCGGCCATGTACTATCTTGTCTACTGTTGAAAATATTGTTGAACAAGTGTTGTTTTTTAAATTAAAGTATTCTCACAGAAATAAAAGAGTGTTTTTTTTGTTAGTTTTGAATTAGTCTCACCTTAACCTAAACATCCCGAAACGAAGTGTCATGTCGGATTGATAAATTGCTGATCCATTCATCTTTGAAGATAGTTTCCGCTGTTCGAATAATTTGGTTTTGTTCTACAATCAGTGACCTAAACATTGGTGATAATCCCAGGAAAAACAGGCAAAATTTATTTATCGTTGTAACAACACTCGCGGATATAGCCTGACTTTCTGATTTTAAGAAGTAATTCCAATTGGTGAGCATGATGCCATTTTCAGCAAATAATGTATAAAGCCGTCCAAATTATTATTATTATTATTATTATTATATATATATATTATATATATAAACCGCAAACCGTGAAACAAATGCGTGCGTATAATTTTCGCGTCATTCGCTTCCAACCTTATGTCGCGAAATTAATATGCACGCACTATTTTCCACTTTGCTTAAAGTATTGTCTAGATTTTCTAGTAAACCATAAAGGAAAACACAAACAAAATACAGTCATAATTCAAATTATTGAAAAATAAATCACATTGTCATTTGTTTATTTTTTATATTGAATCCTAAGTGCGAAACGATAAATATATATACGAGCTGTCCTTGATGGCGACTAGGCCTAATCATTAATTATTTTATGTAACTTCAATCGATGGCGACTAATCGTTTATTCATTCATCTACCAAAGGGTGTTAACAGTTAACACATGAAGCTGTGAGTTGTGATTCTAATACAGGTAAAATTGGTCTGCACATGTCGTAATTGTACTGCTTTGGCATTCAAGCATATAAATACTGTATTATACATCGACTGTTCAATTCTGCTACTTGAAATTCAGATTTCGACATATAGCCGCTTTCCGCAAGTAGCAATGAACCCGTATCAATAACTCGGGGCCGAGTTGTCTCGGACAATTCGGCCCCGTGGGCCACGGGTCCGAGTTGTCTGGGCTGAGTTGTCCACGGGTCCGAGTTGTCTGGTCCCCTAAATACATACAATGTAATACAATTACTGGTAACCACTTATTAGGAAATAGTTACTTATACACAATAATAATACCAAGTTAAATTTCTAAACATTAATGTCTTATACTAAAAAGGTGTGTATACAAACTACTACTTTCACATTCATTAATTAAACAAATATATACTGGAAATGTTAGAACTGATAACTGAATATTATTTATTTATTTTTTCTTTATTTAATTTTACAAACTAAACATAAAAAAGACATTACTCAAAACATGCATTAAATACTACACTGTTTTTTTGTTTAATGACACCACTAAAGCATAAGAAAAACTCATTTTGGTTTGGAGCCGGTACTGAGATACGAAACCAGCACCTAACACTGCTGACTTCATCACTACACACCCAGGTTCTCGTTAAATTTATTGCCACGTTTCTACCTTCTGGGCAGTTTGAATGGAACCTCATCTGGTGGCTCCTCATCCCCTCCATCACCTCCTCCTGGACTCCTTGATCCATGCACGTAATTCCCACTTTGACTTGTTGAACTCTGTGATATACTGGTGCCTAACAAGTTAAAATTAAGACACTTATTTATTTTGTATGGTGATACATTTTTATCTTATACTAATGCCAAATGCATAAAACACATATATGTCATACTCTACATTTAAGTTTGTCTCTTATAATTCTCACAAAAGTACTAACAGGTTATGCTTGTTTTAACGTGTTACTGGATAAGACAATAAAAGTTTCTTCTTTGTTTAACAGTCTTAATATACAACATATATACATTGTAATAATATTTTTAATTTGAAAAGTGTAATAACTTTATCTCCCCTTCATCCACCCTACACACACACAACAGATCTTTTAACTACAGATACACATGAATCAATATTATAATTATAGTAAGCCATTTTAACTTCATAACAGAATATTGTATTCTTACCCTGAATGTTATTTTTTTGTGAGGAACGCTTCTTGTGTTTTCGCTTTCCTGATCTACCATCTGTGGGCTCTGAACTTTCATCACCTTAAATATAACAACCACTTTTAAATATTTTAAATGAAAAAATTATTTCATAATTGTCAACATGCATGTAATGCAGGATGACCATACTCATTTCAATCCAAACTTCCCTTAGTTTTCAAAGTGAATATACCATTTTTACTGAGCTGATTTACAAACACATGAAAAACATAAATATACTATCTTTATAACAACCATAACACAAGACAAACCATCTATATCAATTAAATGTTCACAACCTGAAAATGTCCACAAAATATTTCCTAATTTCTAAAATAAACATGACATTGTCTAAATTTTATAGATTGTTGACGACCATTTTTTGGTAACAAGAGCTCTTCTATAACCGAATTTGTTTTAAAGGGACATACCCTAGTTTCAGTTCATGAAAATTAACATTAAGTTTAGTTTAATTTACAAACCTGTAACACATTTTTATAAAGTTACAATTGAGTGAAACGTGAGTCTTTGACTTTGAAATGGTGAAATACCCTCTAAAATAGAATAAAACTCGACTACATAACTGTCACTTCTCAGAGGCACGTGCCTTTTTAAAATATGAGAAATGCATTTTATTATATTAAAAAACATCAGGATGACCAAAAACACTTCGAATAAACGGAAATGGATACTTTAAACAATAAAACTTAAGTAAAATATGATTTCAGTTACCAAAAAACGCCTCTAATAGTCAAAACTATGTCTTAGTGTTTAAAAACTAGGGTATGTCCCTTTAAAGAAGACTGGACGTCCCTTTCACATAATTATTATTATCAGTACTAAAAGAAACAATCCCAGAAGATACACTGAAGCATGATATCAAACAAACTCACCAGACTCATTTGTCTGAGATCTTTCCCCCATGTTTGGTTGGTCAGTTACCATTCCATCCTCAAAAGAACACATATCTGTATCTTTGCCTTTGACTCTCATCTTATGATTAATATGATCTCTGTGCAGCCCACTTGAATCTTGACACTGTCTGCACTGTGAACTTATGTCTAAATGTAAAAACCGATTCTGAAGCATAGATGTATTGTCAAATTCTGTATTACTCCGATTAGAACCACCCTTTGCCTGTTCTGTGGTAGAATCTGTCTCAAAAGCAGAAACAAGTGAAGAGGCATGCTGATTTGGCATTGCAAGCATATCCTTTAAACATTCTTTTATCATATCTGTTTCACTACCCAAATTACAGCTATTATCATTCTTGTTCACTTCTTCATGGAAAGTACATTCATCTTTCATCACATCCGTCTCACTATCTAATTTACAGTCATTTTCTTTTCCATCTAGTGCTTCACAAATACCCTGTGTTTCTTCTGTTTGATTTGTTTCAGTATCTAACTTACAGTTGTTTTTATTCGTTTCTAATGCCTCACAATTATGTAGTTTTTCTTCAGAGATGGACGGACCAGGAAGACCATCCTGGAAAGCCAGATAGCTTGCGACACTTTGGCTAAACCATGACGCGAATCTGTTACAGTGATACCAATACATTTCAGTGTAGTGTTCATCCCACAGCTCCTGCCACATCTGGTCATAGTTCTGAGTCTGTTCACCATCATCTACCAGACCATCAGCGATTGTGGAGCCCTCCCCCTGGTCTTGGTCCTGACTGACAAGAGAGCTGGACTCGGAGAAACAGCCGGCATAGCTGTGCATCATGTGCACAAGTTCCGTGTTCTCATTGATTCTGTTATTCTCTGTGGCAAGTCTGAAAGAAGAGTCACTCTGTGAAGAGTCTGCTTCAGACATGGGCTGCTCAGTTCGATTCCTCATGGTTGACTCGATAGCCTGGTTGAAGCCAGCCAAGTTATCACTAGATTTAAGCCTCGGTGTCAGAGAACATGGTACACTGTCATCTACTGTCTGGGACACACCAATGTCACTCCCTCCAACAGCATTTTCCAATATTTCATTATCATGACTATCAAGCATTTCTGTTGTACTATCTTTAATGGAATCATCTTCCCCATTATGATTTTCATTGTTGTTACCATTGGCTGTCTCTTTGTTTCTAGGACTAGAAAGCTCTATTTTCCCTTCCTCAATATTGCAGTCATCTTTGTCATGTTTCGTGTCACTCAAATTTGCTATTATTTCATTTTCTGAACTAAGATGGATTGACGTGCTTTTCATTTCCTCAGGTGAACAATCTTTGTCCAAATTATTCATTGAAATCTGACTGGATAGATTGTCTGTATTTGCCAACAATGAAGAATGTTCAGCCCCAATATCAACACCATCACTGTCAATGTTTTGTTCAACTCGCTCACATCCACCTTCCTCAGAACCTGCCATCTCATCACCTGGATCAATCTCTGTGGTAATCTCCACCTCCACAGCAGATGGCACCACTGTCAGTTTGTCATAGTCAACATGGTCTGGATATTTAGCCACCCAGCCCTGCCATACAACCATCTCTCCATACTTTGCCCAGAATTCCTGCCAGGCCGTTTCAACATCAGGAATATCAGCAGGCAAGCCGCTGGTGTCTGTGTCGTCTAAAATGTGACCTTCAACACGACTAACCAACTCAGGTGGATTAGAATGACAGGGGTCAACTCCTGCTGGTTGATTGTTTATGTAAATGTCATCAACAACTTCTCTGTAATAATGTTCAAATGTCTCGTCGGCCTCTTCTGTAGTTTCTTCAGAATATTCACAGTTGTTTGAACGATTTCTCTTTTTGTTGCTTTTCCGTTTTTTCCTTTTGCTTCTTGATGTAGCGGTGTGTTTACCAGAGCAATCAGTTTTCTATGAACAAAAATAAAATTATGTAGAATCCTCCACATGAAGGTCCTTCACTTACATCATAACTGTTTTCTTAATTTGGTTGGACTATATTAAAGGCACAAAGTATTTAAAACAGTGTACATTAGCAAAACCATCTAATACAAAATTTGTGAGTTAAAAATTTATAAATTTATAAATTCCTCTCAAAATAAAGAAGACAATATTCTTAAAATAATATAGTTTGAAATATGAACAAATAATAATCTTTCCTTTTTAATGATATCAGAAAGTATAAAGATAAATTATATACAGGTTGTCAAAATGTATACAAATAAGGTACATGTTCCAATGTATGCATTAAAACTAATGGAAATATTAATTAAGAATCATTCAATTTTAATTAAAACTAAAATTGACAGGTGTATGTTTTACAGTATGCATAATGCAAAGTAAAATTAATCATGTAAACAGCCATTTTAGTTTCACTGACAGGAGTGCTTTGTCCTCCAAAATGAACAGGAAGTCCCATTTGTCGCATTAATATCATGTCTTCATCTTCTTCATCTGAAATGGGTTTTCCCGTCCTTTCATCAGCAAGCTCACTGACGATGTGCGAGGTGTTAAAGTTTTCTTCATTCGACTCTTCAGAATCCTGGCTTTCATCTTCATCAACCTGACCAAGCTTACACAGATCATTGTCTCTAGCAAATAAAACACAGTATTCATTCACCCTAGGGTGAACCCTAACACTTCAGCACATTTTACACTATATGTATGAGGGATGAATGTAACTCAGTGGAAAAGAGAAAGCGAGAGACAAAGACATTGAAAGAGAAAAAGAGGGTGAAAGAATGAAAAGAGATAGAGAAAAAGAGAGAGGGAGGGATGAAGAATGAAAGAAACAAAGGAGAGACAGAGAGCGAGAGTAAACCCACTAGCTGTCACCACCAAGGCTACTCCATTCAGAAAACAGCAAGGGATCTTTTATATGCACTTTTCCATAACCAAGACGGTACATAGGCTGTGATTGAGATGAGTGATAAACAAGTTTACAGGTGAGCACTCTACCACCTTGGTCCTCACCAACATATAGCAAAACTGGTTCACAGTAGTTGGGACATTAAAGATAAAATCTGGGATATATTTTTGTTAATTCATTATTTAATTTACCTTGTCCATTTTGCAACAGACTTTTATATTGTATGAAGCAGTCCTTGGTTTTTGTAAATTATAGGCGAGTGAATAATTGCACACCTCAATGTGCTAAGGCGAATGAAAAATCACTTTCCAAAATAAATAAAATAGGCTGGTACGTCTACAAAATTATCTATTAAACCAGTATTTTCTTATTTGTTCAAGACAGAGAAATAACAGTTTAACGACTGTATGGAAGCCACTGCCATGTTTTTAATTGTTTTATTTTTTATTAAGTGAGCTATGAAAACTGTTGATTTTTGTAAACAGTGGAAATAAATATACCTATCTATTTTACGTGCGCCGTTTGTTGAGTGTAACGTGCGCTGTTTTTCACACTCGTCAGATTGAAATTACGTGCGCTGCACGAGTGCAATAAATGTTCAAATGTATTGTATACGAATTGTTTCTAATATAGTGGTGAATTTACCAATGTTTAACTACAAGTACAACATTCACAAATTGTATTAACATTCACAAAATAGAGTTCATACCGTATGAATGCCCTGGTACACTGACACTGGATATACTGACACTGCTCTAAACCAACCCCACTGTGCAGTAACCGCACTTCAGCAATGTGAGTCCACTGGTAGCACATTTTCTAAAACAAAACATAACATTTAATCAGCAAACACACTGACTAATTAGTACATTATGTAACGTTTACAGAGAGAGAGAGAGAGAGAGAGAGAGAGAGAGAGAGAGAGAGAGAGAGAGAGAGAGAGAGAGAGAGAGAGAGAGAGAGAGGGGCAGGCAGACAGACAGACAGTCAGTCAGTCAGACAAACAGAGACCGAGAGACAGAGAAATAGATAAACAGAAATAGGCAGACATTCCATGTTTTTGCCATAGAGATATCTCTGTTTCAGAGAGTGATTATAATGGGGGCAGTCAATTTGTCCACTGAACAATTCGTCCATTACAAAAATCAGTTCCGGACGAGTCGTCCACTGTGATTTTATTTCCGTAGTACATTCGTCCACGGATTAAATAATGCGTACTACATGTACGTGGGGGCTAAATAAATTATTATATATATTTTACCCCGTGTTTTTATTTGCTGTCATAAATTTACAAAGATAAAAATAAATTATATTGCATTAGATTAAATTTGATAGATGTTTTTTGTAACAATGCTCTGCGGACATAATTTTTTGGCGTTTCTATTTATTAGGTTGTTTGTTTGTTTCTATAATGTATGCCCTTCACACTACATGTCGTAAGCTGTTTTTAGTACAATATGCCCAGTAAAGATAATGTTTAGTCCTTCTCTCTCAACTTGTTTGGTTTCTGTTTGCTTTACCAATTAAGTGTATAGAAGTAATTATGACAAATGTTTTACCAGGTTAAATCAAGTTGCATAAAAACACGCTTTGTTTGAATGGCATTTTTGGTTTTGGTGAATTGTTTTTTAATGTACATTTAATTATATTGGAATTAAAGACAAGTTGTTATTTTATTTCCATGTTATTAGGCATATGGGGATAACATATGACGAGGAATGGTACAGCGGATAGAATTTACACCATTGTTAAGAAACTATTACAATGTCAAAGAAATAAGTATTAATTATAAATATGTTTGAAAAAATGCAGTCATCGAGTGGACGAATTGTCTGAGGTGAATGGATGAATTGTCCAGTGGATGAACCGTCTGGAAGGCATTATAACCATCCAAACATCTGTCCAGATCTCAAACGGCTGAGTACTTGGGCTATTCTTAATTAACAGTGTCATACAATCTATAAACATACATTTTATATCATACAAATAGCGGTACATTAGAGTATTTATTGTAATTTATTACATACATTGCTGAAATTATTTTTAAATGATTATGACTGATTGGTATAAGCTTGACAATTTTAAAGTTAAAAGTTATGGTGGGTGGTTACCATATTATAACATCATGTACAAATGTAAAATACACGCTCAAATGCATTTTTTAAAAACGTGTGTGTGTTCACTATGAACGGATGTCATCAAAAGTATACGCTTGAATCGTCACCTGTGCCGCCACATGGCTTTCCCCAGGGTGTTTAGCTGATACGGCCTGTGCTCCCTTAGCCAGCCAAGTAAGTGCCTTAACTGCATGACCGTGTCGGCTGAATTTGTAACATGTATACAAAACAATGGAGCTGTGATCCGTACCGTCATTCACCACACATTATCATACTTCCTTTTGGTATCTCTGCAATTCTTTAGATGTTCATGATGGACACCAATCAAATAGTTAGGATGAACCTTCGTTGGCTGAACTGAGAAAAGCTCTCGGCGTAATATACGTCACACTTCAAAGTCAACTGACACTCATGTGCTAAGAGAAATTGTTGCGAACATGAACAATACGAGTACACAGGAGTAAATCTTGATGTAAATGTGTAGAAAAACAATAGCCGTTTGCATCAATGAATACCTAACGGCAGTTTCATTTATTTCCTTTGTCTTTGTTAATTTTGTACCTATGGTAGAGAGCACGCACCAAGATTGCGATTGCGGAAAATTAAAATGCAGTATTTATACAAAGTGCAGTTAAACGTACACTGAATTAGTTTACAATAATCATATTTGTTGGATAATGCTAGATATATATTTGTTAAACTGTGAGGTGACATTTAATAAATTATCTGGATTTTGAAAAGACCATACAATTTAATTTTATTAACATATTTGTTTTGGGGGGGGGTTTTGGTGGGGGTTTTAAATTGAAATACTGTGATGTCAGCATTCTTAGCTTAGATATTTTACAAGCAGACATTACAACAGGCATTTAACACAACGCTGAAATCAACAGCAACAACATGGCGCAAATTATGAAAACACTTTTTACTCCCCCCCACGAAAAAAAAAAAAAAATGCATAAAAACAACCCCAACATGATTTGATTTGATTTGATGGATTCAACCCACTACCCCACTTCTTTTGGCATGATTTGTGTTATAATGATGCTAAATATATAAGCTCCTTAAACAAATCCTGGGGAAAGGCCTGCGCGGCCATAGCGCGTTAAAGCACAAACGACAGCATGTTGTCAGTTTCAGTTAACCAAGGTACGAAATCCATTTTTGCAATGGTACGAAATGATCAGGGTACGAAATGACCAGGGTACAAGACAATGAAATGACTATGATACGAAATGACCATGGTACGAAGTGACTTGCAACCGCTTAAATATTCCGAACACTACTACTAAGGTCGACGACAGTCACTTTTCGCACCCTTCTTTTGGGTTCGTACACAATAAATATAGCATATCTTACCGTAATTTCACTTAAAATCCATATTTTCAAAAAGGTACAATTTTTTAATTACAAAATTTTCTTCAAACACGTTCAGGTGCATTAGTAATGTTCAAACAAAAATATTTCAATAACAATTTCACATTGGAATTTTCCCAGCTTTCTTAATACGGAAACGTGTTATTTTAAGGAGATGAAAAGTGACGTCATTGGCATATTGACGTCATTCAAATTCAAAAT
>JAECMU010232477.1:0-10132 GCA_016106625.1 Dracogyra subfuscus | reverse complement strand
ACATACAACATGAGAAATACAAAGTGAACTATGTACAGCAAGCAGAATAGAAATGAAGTGAAAAATACAACATGAGAAATACAAAGTGAAATGTGTACAGCATGCAGAACAGAAACAAAGTAAAACATCAAAATGCAAAATAGAAACAAAGTAAAACATCCAGCATGAAAAATACAAAGTAAAATGTGTACAGCATACAGAATAGAAACAAAGTCAAACATACAGCATGAGAAATACAAAGTGAAATGTGTACAGCATGCACAACAGAAACAAAGTGAAACATACAGCATGAGAAATACAAAGTGAAATGTGTACAGCATACAGAATAGAAACGAAGTGAAACATACAGCATGAGAAATACAAAGTGAACTATGTACAACATGCAGAACAGAAACAAATGCAGAACAGAAACAAAGTAAAACATACAGCATGAAAAATACAAAGTAAAATGTGTACAGCATACAGAATAGAAACAAAGTGAAACATACAGCATGAGAAATAAAGTGAAATGTGTACAGCATGCAGAACAGAAACAAAGTAAAACATACAGCATGACAAATACAAGTGAAATGTGTACAGCATACAGAATAGAAACAGAATAAAACAGCATGCAGAATAGAAACAAAGTGGAACATACACAGAACTGAAAAACAGCAGAACTGAAACACAGCATACAGAATTAACACAAAGTGAAACAGAGCACACAGAACTGAAACATTGCATGCAGAATAGAAAGTGAAACAGCATGCAGACCTGAATCAGAATGAAACACAGAACAGAAACAAAGTGAAACAGCATGCAGAACTGAAACACGGGATACAGAACTAAAACAAAGTGAAACACAACAGACAAAACTGTATGCCTAATACAAAGTGAAACATGTACAGTATGCACACTACAAAGTGCAGCATGCAGAATAGAAACAAAGTGAAACAGAAAACAGAATTGAAACAGCATACATAACAGAAACAAAGTGACACACAGAATGCAGAACTGAAACACAACATGCAGAATAAAAACAACATGAAACAGCATACAGGACTGAAACAATATGAAACAGCATGCAATGCAGAATAAAAATGCAGTGAAACACAGTAAACAGAATATAAACAAAGTGAAACACAGCATGCAGAATATAAACAAAGTGAAACACTGCATGCAGAATAGAAATAAAGTGAAACAACGCAAACAGAATACAAAGTAAAACACAATGTAGCAAAAAACAAAGTGAAACAACATCGATAATTAGAATCGAAACAAAGTAAACACATCATGCAGAACTGAGATAAAGTAAAACAAACATGAAGAATCCAAACAAAGTTAAACACAAACATAACTGCAACAATGTGAAACACAGCATGCATAACTGAAACAAAGTACAATACAGCAACAGAACTGAAACAGGGAAATACAGCTACTATCGTCATAAATACCTAACATCACAACTTTAAATTTGTTCTACAATCGTCAGCCCATTCCACGATGTGGCGTAGTTTACTATTGTTGTAAATTACAGTTAAAAGTCACAATGGTATGAGGCAGTCGTAAACCACTAATACAGATGTCAAATGACAGTTCGATGAGGACTTGATAATTTTCTAAGAGGATACAAATTTGTGTCAGGTCAGGTCATAGGGTTTAACGTGCACATTCAGAGAAAGCTGTTGTAGCGCACGCCTGTCGTGGGTTCAAGTGCTTGCGAAGCAAAGCTCTTCCGTCCAAGACAGAAAGTTGGGTGGGGGGAGAGGGGACCACCTCCACTGGCAGGTGCAAAGGAGCACCAGCAGTCCGACCGAAATCGGTAGCAGGTGGGAGTGGGTGGTGGTGCTATGGAATTTTGAATGGAGCATTAATAAGCCAAAGAGAAAAAGGTGCGCAGTTTGATTTGAGGAAATTCTGGCACGAATTTTGAACGGTCAATCTAAATTGTAAAAAAAAAGCATTCGAGCTAGCAGGGTTTTAGATCTCACTAATTTGGGCACAATGGGGACTTTCTTTTCTAAGTACAGGAAGGTCATTTTAGGTCAATACTATCATTATAACAGCTACTGGAGTGTTGTCAATAGTCAGAAATGCATTTCTAGCTGTTTTATTGAAAATAAACTTAATATTTAAGTGATTTTGAGGTGAGATATTTTGAGGTCAGTATGTTTATACTTAATTTGGGCATGATTATTTTGGGCATCTGTATTTTGGGCACAACGTTTATCGCCTCGACTTTAATGCAATCTAAAGCCCTGGCTAGTATAGGTTTTGACTTAGTATATCGAGAGTAGCTTGTTAATTAGACCTAGGTACAAATTTGTGTTAAAATGGATCTAATATATACCAAATACCTTTTATGAAACTCTGCATTTAATGAAAAAGTCTATGCCTAATGACCTTTACACAGAAATAAGGGAGATAACCCTCATGTTTTTATGCATTCAGCAGTTATCACTTCATAAATAAACTAACAAATTACTTCAAGGATGTCTGTTACTTCATGGATGTCTGATATCAATGAATACATCCCGAGTGGTTTGATATCATTGAATACATCCAAGATGTTCAGAAAAATCAGAACCAAGTTATTCTTTAACTAATTTGCACTTCTTCGCAAAGAAGATTTTAATCATTAAAGGGGCACTTACGACTACCGTAAGGTTGCCTTGTAGAATAGCTGTAAAGTGTATGGTGCCAGTTGTAAAACTTACCTTAAGACACTACAATTAACATTAGGTAAAACAATTTTGTAAAACAGGGCCCAATTCTACAAAGCAATCTTAGCGTCAAGACCACATAAGGTATTAGTGATAATATTGCTTTGTGGAACTGTCTCCAGCTATATGTATTTAAGACAGATGGTAGATGTGTGATGAAGTCGTACTTGATAACAAAGCAGGCCGAGCGTGACAATCATGTGGTCTGCTAGTGTGCCGTTGTATCTGGGGATGACGATGAGGTTGTCATACAGAGTGATGAGAAGAAAAATGAAAAACCCTCCAAAGTGAGTCCAGATGTTGATCGTTTCATTGGACCACACAAACAGACTGAAAAACACAAACACACACAGTCATGTAGTTGTAACAAACTTTACAAACATGCAGATTTTAAACATTGTTTTTAAACATTTATTTTTAACACGTTTGTATATCCATGCACATATAAATAAATAATCACATATATACTGATATGTATTTTAAAATGGTTTCAATTGCCTATAAATAGACTATAGTAAGAACACTTAACAGAACAATTAAATTGGTAGTGTAAACATTGATAAATGCTCTTAAAAAGGTTTACAACATGTATATATTCTGAATTTAAAGAATGTTTTGATTATACATTGTGATAATTTGTATAGACTATAGTCATTTACATGTTGTATGTACATACTGATAATAATTAACCTTCAGAATTGTGTTACAAATTCAAAACATTCATAGTGAACCATTTCAGTATTATGAACAAATCCATTTCGTTTTTCCTAATTCTATCAATACCTCCCAGATTACCTTTTTAAACAGAGGCTGAAAGGCAAGAAGACTCTGTAGCCTTTCACAACAAAAGGATTTCCCTGCATGAAGTCTGGAATCTCATGATACTTGAAGAGTGGAATGTCCTTCACAGTCGCATCACAGAGTCCGTTACTACACGTACTGTCGAGAGGGTGATCAATCTCAAGGTCAAGGACATGGTACGCATCGTCAGCGTACTGGTTCCCAGTCGACACTAGTCTGTTCTTAACAGTGTCCAAGCCACTGATGACAACACCACCTTCAGAAGACATCATTCCACACCTCTACACCTAAAAACTATTAACAATAGTATACAATCAGTATATCAAACAAATGTATCTGTACTACACAGAATTTCTTTTTCTTCTAATTTTGGTAAGCAGACGGATTGCAAATTGATTAACAACTATTATTTATAATTTAATATTTAGAAATGACTAGTAATCTTTGAAACATGCACAGCAAATCGCTATGCAATGCTGAACAAAATATTTCCTGTGGCTATCATCTAGATATAAGATGATTGCATGCATGGAGTTTTTAATCACAGGGCATAAAATTTGGCACGAACGATTTTATTGTTCGTATGTCGGTTATGTAAAACCAATATCGGCACGAACGACAGATCGTTCGTGCAGAAACTGTAATCGTTCATCAGGCTAATATCACTATTTTGGGATGAAAAACAAAAATAAAAGAAAGAGCCTAGCATTGCATGTGTCAGAAAGATATATTGTAATAATGTATTTGTTTGAAATAGACATCGCGGTCAATTACAAAGTCGGCACTGTCTTTTGAAGTCTCTAAAACATTTAGTAACATTGTTGCACATTCCCTTAGATTAACAATAACCCAGGTAAGTTATTGTACAGATATTAAAGTGTTTATAAAAAGTTATTCGTACAGGTATTATGTATTCATTTAAACATTCAACAAATTGTATGTAGGCCCGAGTAAGCCCTCTTAAGGTTGATTCATACTTCTCCGTCGACACTGGTTGGCGGGTACTCGGAACACTGGGTTCATACCCCAACCGTTTTCCTCAAGCTCTCCGTCAAACATCTCAAGCTCTCCATTAAACAGGTGAAAGCATTCCGAAATGTGCAAGCTTGGGGAAAGCAGTTGGAGTGTTCTGGTGTGGTTTTTTTGTGTGTTTTTTAACGATGCACTCAACACATTATACTTACGGTTATATCGGCGTCGGACATATGGTTATGTCAAGAAAAAACCCAATGGTTAGCTGACGGGGATCGATCATAGACCGACCGCGCATCAGGCAGGCACTGTACCACTGGGCTATGCTGCCCGCTTAGTTGGAGTGTAAACACAATCACAACAGAGTGTTCCGAGTACCCGGCGATCAGTGTCGGCGGAGAAGTATGAATCAACCTTTAGAGTTTCAACTACGAATGTGCCATACTGCGCAGGTCGCAGGTCATGGAATATATCTAGTAACAGTTTTGCATTGGATGTCAATAAGAGGTAGGCCCTTAACGACTTGTGTTCTATTTACTGATCTTGAATGAAAAGTGCACGAATTGCCCTACTGCCGTCAGTTCTCGATGGAATAAATACTGCAGCTGCAATCTATCGTTTCTCTCTATTAAGCGAAGTAATTTGATTTGTGTCGTGACCCCGTGACATTACCCATAAAGCACTTGCTAAGCTGAAACTTGTGGGTTATATCATGACCTAGATTCCTGTTATAGGAATTACTAGTAATTGCCTCTGGGACATTTCGAAATCACAGTGAAATGCGTAATATTTCAATTTTGGTTTATGCATTTTTATTTCGGTCTTCTTTTCGACACCTTTGTAGTTACATAGAAATAATTATATTCATTAATTCTGAAATTAGAACATAATAAAACGTGAGCTGCAGCATCGATTGGATAGATAGAGAATTTGCTGTACTTCGGTTCTTTCCGTTCACACTGGGAAGCCTAATGTTTCTGGGGGAAATCCCCTTTTCATTCAGATTTTTGTTTGGCACTAACAAGTACTCCCCTGTAAAAGAAACGATGATGTGTACTGAAATATAAACGGCAGCCTTCTAGTTAGTCCCTGCATACCAGAAATAATAATATTTTAGTATTTTTGTTTGATTACCGTTGCAATTTAATCTTTTCAGTTGTATATGAACAACTGGAGAAAATCGTTTGTGCAAACACTAAAACCACACGAACGACAGATCGTTTGTCTGAAAAATTCAAATTTTATGCCCTGAATCAGCGGATACTGGAAACAGGGACATTTGATTTGTCATTGTCAGTACCTGTCTGTTCTTTTTACAGCAAAGACTGAAGTTATTTTGGTCAACATCCTTTAATTGTCAGCCACAGGGCAATTTGAATTGCAAACTTTAAAAGAAAACACCACAGGAAGTATACGCTAAGTACGAATGGTCAATTACTAATATGCGTGACATCACTTTTTACAATGGGAGTTCCAGCAAAATCGAGACTACGAAAAATCCTACTAAATGGGTATGCGGACTCTAGATGAACTTTGTGTTGGACTATTGAGTGCCCCGCGAACTGGTTCGAATCCCACTGGTAAACATTTATGGGGGTTTTCATTCGTAATCAATTATTTTATTTTTTATCGGTGCATAAAGTATTTGACTCCAAAACAGCCGGCTTTTACTATAAAAAGCTTCGGATATGGTGACCGGCGCAAGTGACATTTTTACTGTGAAGAGATTCTCTCAGTGATGTGCCAACGTCACCAAACTCACCACTTCCCCTGAGCCGGTTGTCCCAGACTCACCACCATCGCCCATGGATGTTCCAGCCATGCCACTACGTCTGATCCGTCACCGTGCCGTTGCTTCCCCTGAGCCGGTTGTCCCAGACTCACCACCATCGCCCATGGATGTTCCAGCCATGCCACTACGTCTGATCCGTCACCGTGCCGTCGCTTCCCCTGAGCCGGTTGTCCCAGACTCACCACCATCGCCCATGGATGTTCCTCACCGACGTGCAGATTCCTCTGGCAACGAGTCTTCATTCAACTTGACTGCCGGCAGCATTGACATGCCAGTGGATGTCCACGAGAAGTTAGTACTGTTATTATGTTAATGTTAAAAACATGTATATAAACGACAAATACTGATTAACATAGACTCGGTTGATATTTTCCATATTAATAAATATCGATATATATTTTACAGTTCCATCCTGGATCCCTCACCGATAGATGTGCCGCTAGGACCTCATGAAATTGTCTTTAGGATAATAGAGAAGAGAGGCAAGCCGCTTCTCGTGGACAGTCTGGGATACACCTACACAATTCAGGTAAATTAAAACAATATTAGATAAGATTTTAGCGTACTATTAGTGTAAAGTCCAGTGCATTACAAGCAGTCGATTTTCTTTTCTTTTTCTTTTTTGGTATTAATGTGTTTTTTTGTGTGTTTTTTTTATACAGGACGGAAGGAAGGCTCCCCTTGTAGTCTACTGGTGGTGTTCGGTGCGACCACCAAACAACAGATGCCGAGCTACAGTAGCCCAGAGGAATGACACTTTCAAGATTGGAAGACACCAGCACAACCACCCGTTGACCATCGGACTATTCACCAAGAAGAAGATCTCAATGAGGGTATACAGATTATTTCTTTTCTAAAAGTTTCACAAGATGCAGATAATTTAGTTTACCTTTTTATTTTGAGCTTGAAGGAAATCTGAAAATCAATCATAAGTTTAAAATATTACAACATTTCACTTTATTTTCAGTTAAGAGAAGTTGCCCGCGAAGGAGTCTTCCACCGGTCGTCGCATTCCATGGCAGAGCAAATTTACATGGAGGAATCCAAGCCCGACGAAGCCTGCCCAACCCTTGTCCCACTGTTGACCGCTGCAAGGACGGTAAATCATCATCGACAGAAGTTGCGTCCCAAGGAGCCAAAGGACCTTACATTTGAGGTAAATTGTAATGTTGACTAATAGCAACACTAAAAAAATAAGATAAACTTGAAAGATATCTTACATATATTATCTTATGTATATAACATGCGTTTTTGTAATTCTTCAGCTGGAGCCTAGAGCCATTCCAGAGGACTTCTTGCGAGAAGATATTAAGACCGAACATGGCAGTCGACATCTGGTGTTTGCCACACAGGAGTAACTCGGGATGCTAACCACCGCCAAAACCTGGTTTGTGGACTCTACGTTCCGGGTAGTATCTAAGCCATTCACACAGCTGCTATCGATTCACGCCTTCTTGGCGTCGGGGGGAAAGACGAAACAAGTGCCTTTACTGTTCACGCTGATGTCCAGCCGTCAGACTGATGATTATATCGCGGTAATTTTTATATATATATATTTTTTTATTTCAGTATGAAGTATTATATGAGAACACATGTTTATATATATTATAATACACACGTACTACCACAGCTTACCTTTACTGTTCACGCTGATGTCCAGCCGTCAGACTGACGATTATATCGCGATAATTTTTACATATATGTTTTTTTATTTCAGTATGAAGTATTATATGAGAACACATGTTTATATACTATTTCTGTAACACATGTTTAACTGTTGTTCTTCAGGTGTTCGAGGCAGTCCAGAACCTTGTTGGTGAAGACCTATCACTAGAAAGAATGACCACCGACTTTGAAGTGGCAACGTGGAAGGGATTTCATGCCATGTTTCCTGGCGTGCCGGTGAAGGGATGCACATTTCACTTCAACCAAGCGGTGTTCAGGAAAATACAAGATCTGGGGCTGGCCCCAGCTTACAACACTGATGTTGCCACCAACAGGTTTTGTAAGAAGTTGATGGCGCTGCCATTCTTACACACGGACCATGTGACACGGGCATTTGTCATGTTGAGGGGGCCAGCAGCATACAGAGGCACTAGGCAAGCTATGTAGTTACATTGATACGACATGGTTGAACAACGCAACATACAGACTACAAGACTGGTGTGTCTTTGGACAGGGTGTCAGGACCAATAATGACTTGGAGGCATGGCACCATCAATTAAACCAGAAGGCTGGCCGAAAGAATTTGCCACTGTATATGCTGATACCATTCTTGAAGGCCGAGGCCGACCTGCTGCCCATCCAGTGTAGACTGTTAACAGATGGGCAACTGGATTGGTGCCAAACACCAGCACAAAGGAAGAAAGCCAAGAAATACTTTGTTATGTGGGATAAATATACGGATGGCGAGATGTCTCCAAGTCAGCTCCTACGTGAAGTCGCCAAAATGAACGGGCCGATGTGCCAGTGATGTCCTAAGTCCTAAGTCCTAAGATGTGCCAGTTTTGACATTTTATACCTGTTTATTTCCAATGTTTTTGTATTTTTAATGTGTAGTTTCCGTCCCAAAAGTGTTTGGGTCTAGTAAATTATTATTGCTTCTTATTATTCTTATTATTTATAAATTAAACATGATTGAAATTGAATATACTCAAGTTGTTTTCTATTGGGGTGTGCCAATTTATATAGTCAGGCAAAATTGTCTGATCATTCTGGTATGGGTGCTCGGTGAAAATGTTCCCATACGCCTAAAATATATAACATGACATGAAAATAGGTGACCTCGGTAACACGAAAATAGGTGACTGCCTTTGACACACAAATGATGGTAACATAAATAAAAAGCATGTATACAAAACAAAGTATCCAAAAACACATATTCAAAGTATATCTGCATATACGTACATCCCCATACGAGTTCACCGGGTTTTTTCTCCATACGAGTTCGTTTTCCATACGAGTTTTCGGTTCATACAAGTTTTTTCCATACGAAATCACCGCACCCCCAAATTTGTACCGGACAATGACCGTGACAGGCTGCTTATTTCATGGTTTGTACAGTAAATAGTGGTAATCAATATACAAAATTATTTTACGTGCACTGTTTGTTAAGTGTAACATGTGTTATTTTTCACATTCACCAGATTGAAATTATGAGTGTGATCGCACCAAAACATCTTAAAAGGCAAAGTCTGCACAATTAGTTGAATTACATATTATGATATTATTTTCACAAATGTGACAAACAGCATCATATCTTGATTTACTTACTAGTTTAGAATGTCACCTTTTAGGTTTTACGTAATTAACTATATTTAATTTAATATGTGGAAAATTAACCTGAACTATTAATAACAGCTGCAGAGTCACTGGGATTGGGAAGTTGTCACGGAAACACTGAACGGGTTATAGCTAAAACGGAACCGTGCCAAAACGGCCCCAGGCGAAAACGGAACCAAATTGGACAAAACGGAACCAGTGTTGGCTAAAACGGCACCAAAATGTGTGGACAAAACGGAACCTGTGTTGGCTAAAACGGCACCGAAATCAAAAACAAAATTAAGGGATACCATCGACGTCCCAAACGTGAAAAATCTACATTTTAAAATTTATTTAAAGCTAAATAATAACCCCAAAATTACATTATGCAGATCTCCATTTACCTGTTTCCATATTGCAATAAAATACTTCTTTAATCTATGCGAATTGTGTTTTTTTAGAAAAGTATATAGCATTAGTAGCGAAAAATGTTAAAACGTATGATTCTGTCAAACTTATATTTATAACGTATATATCGGTTCAATTTAATATTTGTTGTGCTTAAAATGTGAACGAAACTTATTTTGTAAACAATTACTGGAAT
>JAECMU010232467.1:0-11709 GCA_016106625.1 Dracogyra subfuscus | reverse complement strand
ATCTTTAGGATGATATAATAAATTTTTGACATCCAATATACGATGATTAATTAATCAATGTGCACTAGTGGTGTCGTTAAACAAAAAAATACCGTTAACCTTTAGAGGATGACTGATGAACTGGGTGCATTCAGATGAGGCAAATGCTCCATACTGTTATGCCAGGTGGATGTTGCCGATACGTTTGCTGTGCCCTATCTATTTGCTGATATTCAACCTGACAGACTTTATAAATTCACCGATTTCATAAGATTTATTACAAGACAAAACATACATTTAGTCATACTGAATGTTGCTTACATATATATATATTAACTTATTTATGCAAACATTATGTGTGGCATTGATAACTTTATCACAAATAAATTTTAAAATAGCAAAATATGGCATTTGTAATTATGATATTTTAATATAACAACATTATCCACCATAGTAAAATCATACACAATGGTGGAACTTTTATCTTTGATTTAAGGAAAATTTCATCAATATTCTGTTAATTATCATCAAAAAAAATTTAAGTGCTTGGAATTTGGAATGACATGCCAATCAAATTAATTACATTGTATCACCAACTACACCACAGTGGCAGAGGAAGCAAACTCATATGAAGCATTGTAGTTAAAATTGTTCTAATCTCTTACTGCATCAAATGAATGAATCTGATAAACTTAATGGGCTTAATATATTACCCTTCGGTCCGATGCTCAGCCAATGGCTTTGCCAGTGATTGGAACTGGGATAAACGTGCTTGAGCGATATGAGGAGGGAGGCTATCAATGAAATTTTATTATGGGTCCTTTTACAGAGTTTCATATATGTAGCCAACCATCCAGTGGATGAGATAAGTTACTGTTATCTTTGTTCATAGTATTCATGTCACACAAACACATTGCAACTATCTTTTACACCAGGCTTCCTCTCACATCATGTGTAGTTCACATCATGTGTAGTCCTTAAGTTATATGGTGTCGGTCATATGGTTAGTCATAGACCCAAGTTTCAAACATGAAAATTAACACGAAGTTTAGTTAATACCACAGCCCTGTAACTCATCTGGATAAAATTACAACAGAGTGAAACAAAAAAAAACCCGGGAAATTTATATCCTTGAAAAATAGAATATAGATCGTCTCTGTAACCGTTATTTCTCAAGAGGTATGTGCATTTTGTAAAACATCAAAAATACATTTTATGGTATTAGTTTGTTTGTTTCTTTGTGTGTTTTTTAATGACGCACTCAACACATTATAATTACGGTTATGTCGGCGTCGGACATATGGTTATGTCGAGAAAAACCCCAGTGGTTTAGCTGACGGGGATCGATCCTAGACCGACCGCGCATCAGTCAGGCTATGCTGCCCACTTTATAGTATTAGAAACACAAGGATGATCAGAATCACTTTGGAGATAGAGACATGGATAATGTCCAGTTTCAATTATCATGAACGGTTGTAATGGTGAAAAATACACCTTAGACACGTATCTGTCACTTTAGGGCTTAACCACATGTCCAATGCCATTTAACATTTAACATATATGTACGGAGTGCATTTCTCAGTAAAACACTGCTTTTCTCTTTTTTCCTCTGGCACACACACACACACCTTACATTTCATATGCAGTATACAAATCAACAATAGTCAAATGGGACCATAAGTAGCCAGCACAGAGTACCTGACAGTGTATAAATGATGTAACCAGTATATAGAGTATACCAGGACTTTGACAAGCCAACATTTGAAATTATTTAATTCACTGGGCACTACTGCTATAGCGAGTTCAGCTTGGGTAAATACCAACTCTAAGAAACCAACTATAGGTGGCTAATTGACTGTTTCATTGTGTAGTGTTCTGTATGCTGTACAGCATAACCAAACTTTAATAACACTTCAATGGCACATATCAATAGTTTTGATTTAATCCACCTGTACTTAATACAACTAATCACATTTTAGCACTAAATAATTATCACACACTGTTAATCCACCTCTATATTATCGTATTACTGTAATATCTTTTCTCAGCACTAATATATATATATAAATATATATATGTATCCATCACACACACATTTTCATCTTAATGTTCACAGCTTGTCAACTTCTTATGCTCATCCATATACAGCCTAAAATGCTGAATCCCAGAAATGACTGCCAGTGGTAGGTCCTGCCCTTGGAAGTGGCAAGTGATGCAGCTAGCAGTCCACCCCATATTATAAGTGATGGTAATGTGGGTGTCAATCCAAGTTTCGATTTTATCGGATATCCTGGGAACTGTTTCGAACCCTCAGAATAGAAATGTGAAAGCAATCTGAAAAGATATTAAAAACTTTTTTTTAGAAATTGAAAATACAGAAATGCTGTACAATACAAATACTGAGGTAGATAAATGAACACCCTAGTCACTTACTAACGGTGACTTACCCATACACAATGGTAAAGTATGTGTAATAAATATATGATAAACAATACATCACATTGTGATAAACAGTATTGGAGTAAGTGGTGTGTTTTGATTGTCTCGTGTTGTATCACAAGACAGATGTTAACCTATAATAATAATAACTTTTAACAGTTCCATGTGTTGAGTCACTAAATCATCATACTGTTTCCAGTGGGTACTAAGAGAAGATAACCCACAATTATCACTTTTCATGCTTTACATCATTATCTTTTAGACCTTATACAAAAAGAATGTTTAATATTTTTTTTAATCTCTGCTTTGCTTTAATCATACACAAAATTAACATTTTGTATTTTTGTTAAAAAAAACCTGCTTTGCTTTAATCTCAGTAAAATTCTGAGGCCATGTTGAATGTTCAAACATTGCTGGAGTATTTTAACTCACTTTTCTTTCTGCTGAAACCTATCCATGAGCCAATGTCGCAGCTCATCCTCATCCTCGGGCACGTCGCGGATGTCGATCCTCTTCAAGTGAACGTGAATCTGAGGGGATGCGCCGGACAGAAACTCTGAAAAATTGCAGGTAAGTTATAGTGAGAATCTTATTAAATAAGTTAAGATCGTTCTAAAACAAGACAACAGAAACTCTGAAAAATTGCATGGAGTTTTTGGTGTGAATCTTATTAATTAAGCTGAAATTGTTTTAAACAAGAACAGAAACACTGAAAAATTGCAGGTAATTTTTTGTGAGAATCTTGTTAAATAAGATCGTTCTAAAACAAACCATAGAAACTTTGAAAAATTGCAGGGAGGTTTTGGTGAGAATCTTCTTAATTAAGCTGAAATTGTTTTGATCAAGAACAGAAACTCTGAA
Organism: Dracogyra subfuscus; assembly: GCA_016106625.1. Taxonomy (NCBI): domain Eukaryota; kingdom Metazoa; phylum Mollusca; class Gastropoda; order Neomphalida; family Peltospiridae; genus Dracogyra; species Dracogyra subfuscus. The sequence continues at coordinate 8,430 of JAECMU010232467.1, read as the reverse complement.
AAACTGCAGGTATGTTTTGGAGAGAATCTTATTAAATCAGTTAAGATCGTTCTAAAACAAGACAATAGAAACTCTGAAAAATTGCAGATAATTTTTAATCTTGTTAATTAAGTCAGGATCATTTTGAACTAGAACAATATTGGTTTTACCTGTGATTAAAGAGTCTAAAATATTACTAATGCAGTTCTAACCATATAAATATAAAGTTTGTGTTCGTTAAACAATACCACTTGAGCACATTAATTTATTGATCATCTGCTGTTGAATGCCAAACATTAGGTTATTTTTGACACAAGTCTCACAGGAAACTCAGGGCTTGCACTGTCAGTAGCCAAATTAGCCTTTGGCTAATTTTTATCAAAAGTGGCTAATTAAATCTGCATATGGCTAAAATTTTGGCTAAAGATATTTTTCCCTGTGTTTCTTCTTTTTTACACTGCAAATGACAACTTCAAAACGAAGTTTTCATAATAATATACTTTCCGGTAAATCAGTAAATATCGGATAATCTCGAATGAAAACTCTGGAACATCTGATACGGATATCAACGGACAAAACATTAAATGAGCAGTTCAACTACAACATGGCATTTGATAAATGGAATTCTAACCCATAAGTATTAGTTGATAATGAAAAAGAAAGTGACTAACAACAGTAAAAAATAAATGAACAGTAACAATGTCTGAAATAGATAGTGCTCCCATAGGTGTTTTAGTTTGTGATATTAATGTACAATGTATATATTGTTTTGGATTTGGATAGTGCTGATTTTATTCCAACAATTTTGGATACTGTATGATTTTTTATTTATGTATTGATATGTTTGTGTTGAATTTATGTATTGATATGTTTGTGTTGAATTTATGTATTGATATGTTTGTGTTGAATTTATGTACTTATATGTTGTACACAGTATCGCTGCAGTGATGACTGGTTTTATGTACATGTATACGAAAATTTAAATATGAACAAAAATTAAATGATATTGGATCCAGATGGCATTATTATATTTTTTATAAGAAACATTGAAAAAATACTAAATTAGAGTATTTTAGCTCATTTTAGATTTGATTTTGGCTAATGAAAATCATAATTGGCTAAACTTTTGGCTAAATAAATTTTTCACCCAGGGTGAGCCCTGGAAACCTGCTCAAATTATCCATTAGCAGCAAGGGATCTTTAATATGCATTTTCCCAGTCAGGACAGCACATACAGCCTCTGTACACCAAACGTGGAGCACTGGTTGGATGGAAAAAACTCAATCAATGAGTCTACTGAGGTGGTTAAAAGCAAGCACCTCAACTATCAACTGAGCTATATCTGCCCACACATTTTAGGCCACACTATTATAATATAGTCTGTAATCACCTAATTTTAGGCCATACTATTATAATATAGTCTGTAATCACCTAATTTTAGGCCACACTATTATAATATAGTAGGTGATTACCTAATTTTAGGCTAAAATATTAATATTATAGACTGTAATCCACTAATTTTATACCAACATGTTACAAATACAGTTTGTAACCATATAACTAGGGCTAGATTTTGCACTTGCCAAATTCATCAATTGCAGATTTTAAGAATAGTTTATTTTAATTTGAGGCAGAAAAAATGTGCGTGGTAATTGATTTTAATTGTTTTTGGTAATAGCTATAGATTGTACATTTTTTAGATAATTTGGTGAAATTTTCTAATTACCCAGAGAAAGCCCTGCATAACCTTAGACCAGAATACACCTAATACATTAGTTCATGGTTTTAGTTTTTGGAGACTGTTTCTAAAATTGATCTCTGACCTTCACCTCCAACAGTCTATTTTTACCACCCACGTTTTACAGGCCCATAGCATGGTGGAAATTATAAATGAGTTATTTGGGGTGTCCAGGGGCATGATTCAAAGGTTATTTGCACGTAACTTTAACTCTCGCTGTTATCTCGATCCGTTAGTCTCGCTACAACTTTTACATTCAGTTAAGATGTAATGGTTATCAAAAACAAAACAAAAAACAGCCAAAATTATTGTGCCTGTTTTAATTATGTTCTGCATACAATTCTATTTTAGAGTCAAACCAAAAAAGAGAATGCCATACCTATCATTCCAGGGGACGCAACTCTCTCATCGGTTTCTGCATTCTGGGTGTTGCTGTAGGCAATAGTGACATCATAAACGGCACTGATTATACTCCTCATCTGTTCGAGAGACACCTGCACTGCCTTGTAGCGTGGCGTTAGAACGTGGTTAAAAGGTGTGAAACCTGCAACATAAATCTTAGTCAATAACTTTAGTTAGGATTCATACATCTTTTAAAACAGCAAATATCAAAACACAACAATATCCTAAATATTTATCAATTTATTTTTTGTTTGTATTTAAAATTTAAACTGAAATTTAGAGGGTGAGAGCACGATCCTCCAGAAAACTGATAAAAGCAAATGTCTTAAAATGCAATATTCTGCATTCTACAAGCATAATTCATAAAACAAAAAATACTTTTTTTGTCATCATCCCCTGCTTCGCTGTGCATGATGCACACACACACACATCGATAAAATATGGTTGTAGGCCTAACCCAATTATATTACTAGAAGGTTATCCTGTCTGAGTTCATTTCACAGACTGTGTCATATGTTATAAATGAAACCAAAAAGGTTTTAGAAATCCTTCAAACATCGCAAAAAACATGCCAGGAGACCACTAAATACTGTAAATATTTCTGTGGAAGAACACCCATGTCCTCACCCACCCCATCACATGCTTCACCATGTTGGGACTGTGCCTTCCACATGAGTTCAGTCCGACTCAAAGTCGATCCCCTTCAACTGACACTTGTTACGGGCCTGTCCTGGTACCAGCTACTTGCTGGGGTATCGTTAAACATTCATTCATTCCCCGCCGTCTTTCACAGCCTTTCTTTATCTCTTTCCCTGTCTGTCTCTTTCTCCTCCACCCCACTATGAATGTTAAATATTTTCACAAAATAAACCAATAACCATAATCAGTACTAATACCTTCATCAGAGGCATAAATCTGACTTTTCTCTATGACATCGGGTAATTCAGGATTAAATCTAGTCCCTTCAGGAAATATTATCAACCATGTCTGGAAAATAAATTTTTTACTTCTATTAAGTTTATATTAGTAATGCAAAAAAACAAAACAAAAAACTATTCTGTGAGGCAAAATATGTTGTAGCACACTGTAAAATGGGTATTATTTGCAGGAGTTAATTTTTGTGATACTGAAAATGCAGACATCTCACTTTTTTCATTTTTTTTCACAGAGGGCAAACACATATATATATATATATATAAAATTGGCATTCTGAGTGACTCAGCTGATGTGTGCTGACATGACATGTCTTTTAGGCCTATCCACGAGTGATGGCACAACACATATTATTAATGAATGTAATCCCAAATGTGGTTCAATCTACTCTCCAGCATGTGTGAAGAAATAAAGACAAAAAAAAAACACTTGTGTTATTTATTTTAAATGTCTCAGCTGTTTTGTTCCTGTACACTGGGAATGAAAAAAGCTATCGTCTTGTTGTTGCCATTTCCCGAAAACAGTTAAGTGTCCTCAATTTTGATTGGTCAGTTAAAAGTAGCAGTACTGAGTCAGAATCATGCTGTCCAAGTTCTATTCTGTAACAACAACAAAACAAACTTTGTTATATGTTTTGTTAAAGTTGGTTGTGTTTTTTTTTTATTTTACCATATTGGTGATACAACTATTGTAAGTAAATGTACCTTGTTATGTTTGTCTTCTCATCCTTGTTGGGTTTTTTTTTCTTTTTCTAAATACAACTTACTAGTAATTATTCGTATTAGTGTAATTTCGGCTGTTAAATTAATAATGCAAACATGCACAAAATTACCATTTCATTTAGGTTTTTTGTTGATTCTAATTCTTCAATTACTATATGATAATTCATTAAAACAAACTTTTCAGTACACAATGATAATAACCCTCATTATACAATATCGTTGACCTACATGATATGTTCAAGTAAACAAATTATATTACATCATGTTATACAATAAAGCTAGACAGTACACAAAATATACAATTCTATACAAAACCGATTTCAAATACCAGACTGAATATATATTAATTTGTGTAGATCTAAAAATTAAAATGTTTAATATTATTTTCAAATTTTGCCAATCATTTGCTGAAATTATCACTTAAGTGCTTCCATTATATGAGATCCAATGATTGGCTAATGTTACATACCAGTGTCTTGTCATCTCGGAGACGAGCCAGTTGTCGGTTTGCTCTAGCCACATTAAACTTGCCACCTCTCTTCACATACAGAGAATCATGCTAAAAAGGTAACAATAACAATTTAGGTTTTTCTTAATTAACAAATTAAAAGTTGTTAACTGACTTCTCTTATTAACTAAAGTCTTGTGATTTCACATTTTTAAGATGCAATTGTTTTTTTTTAAATATAATTAAATTGTAAAAGGAAACAGTTTAAGAACCAAAATAAAGATTAACAATACTGATGAGCACTTTTCCAAGCCATAGATTCCATACAGATGTGTTTTGTTTTTCTCCAAAAAAAATTGGATCATATTAAGTTTCAATAAAAAGAAATTAAAAAAACCCTCACCGTAACATTTTAAAGTATCGTTTTAATGAGATTGTCCATAGCAACAACAATAAGGTCTCCACGAGTACAGGCCGTGTTTTACATCATTTTGCCATATGCTTGCCGCCGGTTACATTATAGGGCTATGATGGCAAAACTATAGTCAAATATGTGGAATGCAATATAATGGCATGATTTGGCATCCACGTTCAGCGCCAGAAATAAGATGCACAATACTATTTTATAAAATATATAATAAAATTGTCTTTAAAACTATCTCAAAATCACAACATTTCGTTTAAAAAACTTTAAACTTCCTCAGGGGAATAAAACACAAGTGAAATGAAGTTAAAAACAAACTGGCTATAAGTGAACAAAGTATAAAACATAGGCTAAATAAACAAAGGGAACTAATCAGGAAAATTAGTAATGAAAGGGATTGATTAAAACAACAAAGGGAGAGTCCAAAGCTACCCAAAGCCACTGTGATGATTTTCATTTAGTTTATGTGACCAAACTGATTTCAGTCTGTGAATCCAAAGGGACTCTGTTACGTTGAGTTTCTTTTTATTCTGATTGGATACCTTTTCAAGCAGGTGACAAACATAATAGTGTTTAATAATACATGAGGGGCTTTAAAAGTTCTATTATATTTTATATTGTGACAGTGACCTGAAAGACACGTGCTAAAGGGGGCGAATGTCTGACCCACATACTGCATTTAGTGCAAGTCAGTGAATAAATCACAAAATCTGATTGGCAATTCAAGGTGTGTCTAATGGGGAATGAAACATTGTATTGCACAAAAACATATCACTATTTTACTTTATTCCTTTGTCTTATTATTATCTAGTGTTGGGTACTCAGGTCTGGGTCGAGTTTGACCCTTGAGTACTTGAGTTCAAAATATTGGACATGTTTACGCCCTAAACAACAATGGACATAAACACGCTCACCTCTATCAAGCTTTTTATCTTTTTTGTTAAATTCCAAAATGTACATTACATATTACAATAAGCCTAGACACCTTTACCTGTGCTAAATAAAACCCATATATCGGGAAATATCGGAGTCCATCTTTGAGAATGTATCTCAGATTACCCAGCATGCCTTGCCTCACTGCAACCATGTCGCACACCAGCCAGTCAACTAGAAAATAGAAAGAAAGAAAGAAAGTAATGTTTTATTTAACAATGCACTCAACACATTTTATTTACGGCTATCTGGCGTCAGATATATGGTCAAGGACCACACAGATTTTTTAGAGGAAACCCGCTGTCTCCACTTCATGGACTACTCTTTCTGATTGGCAGCAAGGGATCTTTTACTTGCGCTTCCCACAGACAGGATATCACAAACCATGGCCTTTGTTGAACCAGTTGTGGATCATTAGTTGGTGCAAGTGGTTTACACCTACCCATTGAGCCTTGCGGAGCACTCACTCAGGGATTGGAGTCGGTATCTGGATTAAAAATTCCATGCCTCGACTGGGATCTGAACCCAGTACCTACCAGCCTGTAGACTGATGGCCTAACCACTACACCACCGAGGCCTTAGAAAATAGAAGACATGCAGCAAATGTACAGAACTTGACAAACGTTTTTGATTCTTATTTATTGCACAAGTTTATTTTGCACCAGAATATACACCACGAGACCACTTAGCAGGCGAGTGGTATGTTCTTGTGCAATAGGAAGCAAAAACAATGTATGTGAAGCTCTGTATTTATTGCATACTTTCTATGATGCTTTTAACATCATAACAACACTTTCTGAAATCTATGATTACCGGCAATACTCCTTTTATGGATTTATGTAATATTAAGAAGCTCACTCTGCGGCAGTCTTGTGTAATGTTTCAAATATGATGTGACATAATTTGTAAATCATATATGATGTCAGTAACAAAAACGCCTTAACTCCAGTAAAGATAAGCGAATTCCCCATGTAAAAGTTCCAGTCCAGATTGCACAAGATAAATGTATCACACAGTTTGAAAATGTCTTTACCACAGATTGAATGTACATAATAAAATATATAACTTTTTATGAAAAAGACATGTATCTTCTGCAAAATGTGATTAATTATTTGACATCTTGATACATTTTAAAAACTGTTAACCCGTTTTGTCCAAAAATATGCAACTGTATGACTATTAGTATTAAATGAAAGGTTATATACCTCTGTAAACTAATGACATTTGCCATTTCATAGAGTTTTATAATAATTTACCATAGTATCTTCATGCAGCACATATAAATATAAATATGAAACATTATTGGAATTCCTCCTTTCACCCTCCCCACCCTTTTCCTGTCCTGAATGGAGGAACCAGCTGTGGCCAACACCTTCTCGCTGATCTGACCTGATTATTGCATTTTTAAGTGCCTACTTTTAGATTCTATTAAAGTTTAAACCCAATGTCTTGGAAACACAGATTAGCAACCTAGCATGTTTACCAAGACAGATTCAGTTTCTAAAATTACAATGAAGCTGATTATTTTTTTTAATCTGGTCTACAAGTACCTGTACACTGGTGATTGGACATGTATAGGACATTTTCCTTCTGCTGTGTTATAATGCAGTCGGTATCTCCATAAAGCAAAAGCTGAAATAGAAATGCTGTTTATACTTTGTTATTTATGGATGTGTGTGGTATTGTATACTGTAAACCAAGAAGAATCAATTTTGTTAATGATGTGACCCAGTCCCATCTGAGGCAATGGATGATTTTCAATAATTTCACTCATAGCACCAACTTCAACATATTCTAAAGAAATTTAGTCTGTATATGGTTGGCTTTTAAAAAATAAGGACAACTGACATGAAAGTCATGTTCACGTTAACTGTCGTAAAGTAGGGGGAAAAAAAAAAAAAGTCCCCATAGAATTAATATATCTGTTATATCACGGATAGGAAGGTGCTAAAAGTTGGGGAGGGGGCCTCAAACACGCATATAAATATATAAAAACAATTGTTGCTACTAAACGAGCTACTCTCGATATACTAAGTCAAAACCTATACTAGCTCGAATGATTTTTTTTACAATTTAGATTGACCGTTCAAAATTTGCGCCAAAATTTCCTCAAATCAAACTGCGCACCTTTTTCTTTAGGGGTCATCCATTTTGTACGTACGCACAATTTTCCGCACCCCCTCCCCCCCCCTCGTACGCATGCGTACGCTAGTGCNTTAATTAATACTGCTCATTGTACAAATGTATTAAACAATGCTTGACGACGAATAAAATGTTTCTAAATGTATTATAAACCGGAACGTCTGCTCTGTTTTAATTACAAAAAAATTCAAATCATGTTTAAAAATTATAAAACTGGAACAAACTCGGAACTATAAACCTAAAAGTCGGAACTTAGTACCAGTAGGTACAACTTTTGGGGGCACATGTCAACAAAATATTGATAAACAATAGGACTACCTAGATCAATGAGAAAATTTTTAGTGTTATTCATCCAATGCCTCCCAAGGTACACCAAGGGCCTCAAAAATATTTCTGTAGATTGGAGGTGCAAATACAGACTCTGCTTCCTCAGTTAAGACTGTGTTGCCGTTGAGGTGTTTAGGATCATTATGAATGGCCTCATAGGCATCCGGCCCTTCATCCATTTAATACATTTCAAAAGTTGGGAATATTTATCAAATTATCACCACCGGAGGCCATTTTCTTGGCCATGCATGTGTGCGTCAAATGACACAAAAGTCATGCAGTGGAATGACGCAAAGGGTTAGTATGGCGAACAAAACAGGCACCGACAATCTAGAACGTCAGTAAATAATCAAATTAACTATATATATATTTTAAAATTTTA
>JAECMU010232447.1:0-35172 GCA_016106625.1 Dracogyra subfuscus | reverse complement strand
TTTTTTTTTTTACGTTAAACCAAACAAATTATTGACAAAAAAACCCAACATCTTTATAGAGGGGTGGGACGGACTAAAAGTAGTTTTTGTTTATTTCTTAAAATTATCGATTTCGGGTCCACTTGACTCATAGAATTTAAGTGTTATTTATCGTCTTTTCTACTACATCACAGGTATTGGAACATACAGTGTAGCAAAATAATTCGCACGAAAAGCTAAAGAACCGAACAAGAATAAAAGTTGTAAATTAGTGGTAAGCTGTCTCCATCACCATTTTCATCGCCATCTGTCAGGCCGGTGGTCCGTCGGAAGATGTTCCAGGTCCAAACTGATAAGGCATTATTTATTGTGTTGCACAAATATTAGTCCATGTGTCATTAGTACACTATTCATCATCGAAAAAAGAATCGCATGATAATTGAGCTTGGCAAACGATGTCGGTCCCACTTTCGCATGCGCTGAAAGTCATGTCGTGGTACGTTTTTTGTGAAGCGTGTTCCCGACATGACGTCACGGCTATTTACAGGCAAATGTTTTTACCGAGGATTTTACTCGGTCGTTTCCGGCAGTGTTCTACTGGAGTGATGTATTTAATACATTTTTGGGACATTTTTGCAACTATTGATTTACAAATCGGTGTAAAATATTATTGCAATGAAGTAAGAAGGCATTTAAATGTGGAATTTGAAATTTTAGTGTATGGTCTGGAACAGCACTTTAAGATGACCAAAAACACAATATATTTAATATGTAAGTTTAATCGTAGAAATATTGTTTTAGTCAGAAATATTTTACACTGCAGCAAACTCAGGAATGTCCCTTTAAAGGTTGACTTTATGATAAAGTAAAGTTAAAATCACACAAACAAATGTGTTGCCAAGTTGGAGTCAAATATCAGGAGATGACATGACATCCATTTTTATTTTCAATAAAGGCTATTTAAATTTTATAGAAAAAGTAGTGAAAATCCGACATTAAAATAGCTATTTGGTAAAAAGGGAAAAGGGCCAAGAGTTAACACTCTTGAATAGTGCTGTAGTTTGTATGATTTCCTCTTCAGTAGTTTGATTTGTCTACAGCATACATACTGAAATCATTAAATGATGTCACATATAAGGCATGCTTGTTTTCGCATAGTTTGAAATGATTAGCACATTTTGTAAGATGCTTTGCGTGAAAGCGGGAATAATACTTTTTGTTCATTATTAGGAATATAGAATATACAGTAAATAGATAAATACAGCTCATAGTTTATAATCTTATTATAAAGTTAACCTGTAACTTCAATCATTCTTAGGTAAAATGTCATCTTGATGCATTGTGTCAAGCTTGTTTTTTTTCTCTTCAGCCATTTACCTGTATTTCATGATTCTTCCAACATTTCTAGTACCTGGAATGAAAAAGAAGAGAACATTATCTAGATTGTTTGCGAATAACTGAATCTATATGCAATTGATGATGATGATGATGATGTTGTTGATGACAATATTTGTTATAATTATGTTTGTTCTTAGACAAGCTGCATTGAATTCCTGATCAGAGTGCCCATCCAACAGTGATGTCAATAGAGACAGTCATGAGTAACTGTTTACATATTTCTGAGGCTGTTGCTGACATGAGCATGAATCATGATATGCAATAAATATTTGTCTGAACCAATATTTCGTCCAAACAGAAATTGTAAAAAAACAAAACCCATTGCAATCTCACAGATTCCACATTCTAGATGGTAATCATATCACTTATATTGACTTCGCTGAAATCTCCTAGGAGAAAAAACATGTAGGCTGCCATTTTACTTTGTTATGGAATACTGTCTAAGAGGGGTGCAAGGATGTGACATAATCTAACAGCGTTGTGACATATGTTATGTTTTAGGCATTCATCATGACATCATATTAATTAAGTCACATTCTTAAAAAAGTTAAATGGCAGACGGCAAAAAAGTACATGCTTTTTGTCCCTGAAGATCTCAGCAAAGTTGATAATGATGACATCGTTACATTCTAACTAGTATGATAGTATGATCAATCTATGCCAATGTAATTGTGTGTTTTTTTAACGATTTCTGTTAACAATGTGATAATGAAAATAATTTTGAAGCAATAATGATTTTATTTTCGTTAACATTGAATATGTACATGTATGTACACTAATTTACTTTTTTTTTGGTGTTTAACATGACTTCTGTAATACATGCAACTTGAAATAAACAAACATTGAATGGACCTGGGGGTTTTCACAAGCAACCAAATTGCAAGGTTTTGTCCATGTTGGTTACTACTGGTTGGTACCAAGCAGAACTTTTAGAAGTTCGAGCTAGCATTGTTGATGCTGAATTTGCTGCTAACTACAATTTATTTTACTATCTCCAGATAATAAAGTAATGAATTTCACAATTCAGCAGTGAGACAGTTCAACAATTATGTAATACAAATTTTGCCATTTCTTTTAACTTTTTGAAACACTCCCCAATCCTAAATTGTATTACATTCATCCACCACCCCTGGCACATTGCATGTCATTATGACATACTTTGACTAATTTGACTAATATTATTGGATTTTCTGTTTGTGCTCATATTTGGTTTCATAATAAAAGCAGATAAAGAAATAATTTGTTAAGGAACTAATAGGAATGATTGGCTGTATTTTACATCATTAAAAAAACCCAGACAATTTTTTTAAATGCTATGTAACTCTTAACAAACCCCCACCCCCCCCTCCCCTATATCATTTCATAATACCCCCTTCTTCAAAGTATTAAGAATTTGTTGAATGGCTACTTAAGCCTTTTTTTTTAGGTAGAACTCAGAACCTGAGGCATTTTCTCTCAATACGTATACTTTGAAGAAAACTGGAGAAATGGCCCAAATGCCAGTTTGAGTAATAACTACAGTTCCAGTGTGTGACTAACTCTATGTTTCTTACAGAGTTTACCATTCGCACGTACCCAGGAGCTGACTCGGTCATGTTAAAGCGAGCAATACGAAACAAAATCACCGCTGCTGAGAGTCGCGTGAAGAAGAAAGCAATAATGGCGATTTCCCGAACTTCATCTACTTAACATGTCATTCACTACAGTGAGTCAGAATACATGGATTTCCTTCTTTGAACTGTCCAATCATACTTGAATGTGCATTTTGTCTTTTCTTGGATAATTGCAATTTAGGATTTGCTTTAGATGTTGAATAAACTGATATCCACCGAATACAGTATTTACAAATACATTAAAAAAAATAATTCTTAATATATATAATCCGATAGATTTATAGGTTTTTTGTTCTTTGTTTGTGGGTTTTTTTTTATGCATATACTTTAAACTTTATACTAACTTTAAAGTTAGAATTAAAACATATTGAAACATTTATTACAAATATATGTTCTTTTGTATATAGTTATTTATAATTGAATTATTACTTTAGATACTGGTATGGAATAAATGGAAGTATTAACCAGTAAATTACAAATATGTTAATTCTACATTATTTCTTTCTGAAATTAACAAGTTGCCTTTGTCGTATTTTATGAACTGAGTGTCAGACAGTAGTATGTTTGGAGGGGTTTTATTTTATTACGAAATTTTCTTCAAATCCATGTGAATTGTGGTTGTAACCCCTATAAGGCTTGAATATATTTTTTTAAATCTTGTAAATAACAATTTAGTGTACACGTTTTAAATTATTTTTTGTATAACTTAGTCACAGACCCTAGTTTCAGCCCGTAATAATGGACGCTAAGTTTGGTTAATCTACAAACCTGTTAAATAGAGTTAATTACTTCTGAGTTTGTGTTGATGAAATGGAGGAATGCCCTTAAAACGTACACCAGAGCCTTTCTCTATAAGTTTCTTGTCAGAGGTATGTGTATTTTTAAAACTATGAACAATGTATTTTGTAATATTAAAACACCAGGATGACCAGAAACACTTTGGATGTATGGAAATGGATAATCTAAACGATAAAATTTAAGTAAAGTCCGATTTCATGTTTTGAAAATGGTTCCAGTAGTATTTAAAAACTAGAGTGTGTCACTTTTAAGTGTTCAAAATTTCTATTTATTACTAAATAGTTATATGTATACATAGCCATTGGTACTATTTGTAATATAATTGCTTTGATTATGCATGTCATTTGCTATGTCAAGGTCACCATTACTGAAATAGAAAACTGACTTTAATGCTTTTCATTCTGAAATACATGTATTATATTGTTGGACTTGAAATCTGTACCAACGTGGATGCACAGCATTGCTTTGTGGGTTACATGGTGAAATTCATTAAAACAACCTCAAAACATTCTATTAATGAACATCTGAATTAATTATAATAATAGAACACTTATTTATATAAACAAACTACTCAGTTTGAAAGTAATGGGATGTAGATATGGGTTGTGCGATTTAGCTCAATTAGTACAGCCTGAGGTGCTTGGTTCATGGGATTAAATCTCAGCAGACTGTTTCAGTTTGGGTGTGGTTAGTTCAAAGATAGTTCCAGTGTGTAGTGTTATCTTAAGGTTCCAGTGTGTAATGTTATCTTACGGTTCCAGTGTGTAGTGTTATCTTAAGGTTCCAGTGTGTAGTGTTATCTTAAGGTTCCAGTGTGTAGTGTTATCTTTAAGATTCCAGTATGTAGTGTTATCTTAAGGTTCTGGTGTGTAGTGTTATCTTAAGGTTCCGGTGTGTAGTGTTATCTTAAGGTTCCAGTGTGTAGTGTTATCTTAAGGTTCCAGTGTGTAGTGTTATCTTAAGGTTCCAGTGTGTAGTGTTATCTTAAGGTTCCAGTGTGTAGTGTTATCTTAAGGCTCCAGTGTGTAGTGTTATCTTAAGGTTCCAGTGTGTAGTGTTATCTTAAGATTCCGGTGTGTAGTGTTATCTTAAGGTTCTTTCAGATAAGCATATTTTAAATTCTTCCTTATCTTCTTCTTTTGTTGTAAAATGATCAGTTACATAGCTTTTAAGTTTAAATGCACACATGGTCTACCAAACTTATTTCATTACAAACAGAATTTATTGGCAATTTTATTTATTTCACCATTTATTTTTTATGCAATTAATACTGTTTTAAGAGTACTATAAAAGATAATAAATCTAAAAACTTTTTTTTTTAATTTTGTATTAAAATAACCATATTTATACTCTAAAGAGTTTGATCTGTGGATGTATATTATAAATAATAAATGTTCATTGTAAAAGAAGGAAATTCATAGATTCTGCACTCCTTTTATCAAAGCACTGCTGGGGGTTTTCTTCACATTTTTAATGATTGATTAAATGCACCATGTTGAGATAAAAATTAAAGTAACAATTTTTGTGTTTCTTTCAGATCCATTGGTGAAATTCATTTCAGTTCACTAATTATTTTATCTGACCTCTATTTGTAATGTGGAATTATCTGTATCTCAACTGATTTAACTGTTTCACATATTTACCCTGAGTGAGAGTCAAAAATACTTTAAAATTGTTACAAGCTTCACTGAATTTCCCTAATTCATGTTCAGATGTTTATTGTTCTGAAGAAAAGAAAAGAAAATCTGGAATTTAATTATATACACATATCATTATTATTTGAATACCTATTTCTTCCATGCCATATCTACATTGTACAAAGTATCATGTTCAACAGTTTTCAGGCCTCATACCTTTTCTTATCCACATCTGTCGTCACAAGCAATATTATCTTCAATGCAGTCTTAACTATGAGCTAAATCTGGGCAAGCTGAAGATCACTCTCCTGGAATTGTGCTAGGTGAAAAATCACATGAATTTTTAAATAAAATATATTAAAATTTTGTATTGGATGGCAATCAATTTGCTGATATCTCAAACCTTCCCAGGCGAGTATGGAGGAGGAGCGTGAGTGATCACTGGCCTGTCCTGGCGAAGACTGTACAATATCCTGGTCTTAAAAACATCTTGCACTCGGTCACACCTCATCCTTTTAGCTGCACACATTTTCCTACAAACATACTAGGTGTTATACATCTCACATCTTTCCCTATGGTTTGTATAGAATGATGTGCCTATCTGAGCCTTGATGTCATACACACACTCTCGCACAAGATTTCTTTTGAAAAGAACCACATTGGTATTATTTTCTCTTGCAGAATTCGTCACAACTACTTATCCTGGTGCCAAACTGGCTGTCATAAAGCAGTCAATTCGAAAGAAAATCACTTGTGCGGAGTCTCGCGCAAAGCGGAAGTTGACACTACATTGCTTTAAAATGGACACATGATATTCACGTAGCCTTTTTGTACCAAACTTTGTTTTGGTTTCCAGCATGCTGTGATCTACTTTTGTTTGAAATGAAGGGGGAAAAAGTTTAAAATTTATATAGTCTGCATGTTATTTCAGTGCAGATGTTAATGTCGTCAGCTTCATTTGGCATATTTCTGGAAGGGTCAGTCTTAGACATACCCATAGCGTCATCTGCAAGAATTCCATTATATCACTGCTATGTTTCTTTTTGCAGACTTCACTAAGCAAAACTTCCCTAGTACTGATGTGGTTCTTCTAAAGAAGTCGTTTAGGAATAAGATTTCTTGTGCGGAGAGTCGAGCTAGACGAAGGAAAGGACCAGTGTCTGTATTCTCAGACATTAAAACTCCAGTTGTGCACAACTGAAGAACAAAATTGCCTTTAGATGATGATGTTTTTTGTATTGCCTGTGAGGATCCGGATTTGTCTTCTTTGAGAAAATGTTGTGTCCTTTCTCTCTTCCAGAATTCACTGTGTGTACGTTTCCAGACTCGGATATTTCTTCCATCAAAAAAGCAATCAGGAGTAAGATCACATCTGCAGAATGTCGAGTAAAAAAGAAAGCTCTGGCCCAGATATCGAGGTCAAAGTTCAGTACCTATGATTGAAGACAATATTTTGGAAATGTCCAAATATGAATGTTATATACAGATGTTGGAAAAAACAAAGAAGAATGTTATCATTTGGTGAATGTTGAACAATACTGAATGACATTTAGACTAGTCAATATTAATAACTTAAAACTGGATGTTAGGAATGAGTGTGAAAGGTCAAAAACTGTTTTACTGGAGTATCCAGATGTTTGGAGATAAATGAAGGATTTTACATGTTTTCAGTTAAATGTGGTAGACTTCTTTTTACAGTCGAGTCAATAATCTCAACATTGATGTGCATTTTCATACTTCACTATCTGAAATTACTGTATACACGTACCCTTTTCCTCTACTCCCCAGCTACCCCAAAAAGGTTGAAAATTATTTTCAGGATATGTTGATAATTATTTCTCTATATGAGAAGAACATTTTGCCATTTTATCTATAAATCTGCAAATGCCCAGATATTTTCTAACAAAATACAGGTGTTAGTTGTTGAAATAAAGTATGTCAATTGTTTTTAAAATGGTTGAATTGATAATTTTTCAAAATGGAAATTGAGAAAAACCAGTAGTGAAGCTTCGTCTATTATCTTTACTGGTTTGGGTGAATAATTTGTCATTAATCTCCTTTGAGATAACACTCATATGCCTGTAACTGATATGTCATGTATTTGATAAAGTAGTCTTGATTTTTTATGTAAATTAAGTCCTGTAGAACACTTGTAACACATACTGAAAAAACAAACAAACAAAAAAACGACCATGTTACTAAAATGGCCCAAGTAACATTCAGAGTCATTTTAAACAGTGAAATGTGTTTAGTGTTTAATAAAAACAAATGCAAAATATTTTCAAACTTTTTATTTTTAAGAAACATGGCATGTTTTGATTAATGTTCTTGTTTTAATTTTAGTAGGTCAGTAATAACAGAGCATTTTTGTACTGTCACCACTAGTAACTAATGTCCTTTTCAAAATTATACTCAACCGGTTTTTGCTTATTATATAAGATTCATGTATTTTTAGTGGAAAATGTTGTTTGCTCATAGAGCTTGAAATTATTATTATTATGGATAAATTTACATAAGAATTTGTAACATGCAATTTAATAACATACTATAGGACTTGTTTTAAAGTTGTGTTGCTTAGTTCAAATCAAGAGGCTGTCTTTTATATATGCAGATGCCATATAACCGTAAATAAAATGTGTTGAGTGCATTGTTAAATAAGACATTTTCTTTTTTTTCCCTTTATATATTAAACATTTGATTTTTCCTAAGAAACTACCATACAAACAGAAAATTTAAAAGATACTATAGCAAGAACGTAATTAAGTCCTAAGTTTTTTACCTACACATTCAGAACAAGCTGTTGTAGCGTACGCCTGTCGCAGTCGCAGGGACCGGCCTTGGCCGGATCCCTCCGTCTGTAACAGGTGAACGTAATTAATTTCACCTCGTTATTATACCTGTCAGGTGTGATGATGCCATGTTTTTGTGTATTTGAATTTTGTCTTCTATAAAAGGTGTTGGTGTTTGTTATGTCTGTTGTTTGTATACAGTAATGGGCCGTCATAATGCTCATGCAGTTTTCATTTAATATATTTACACGAATCGTGTGTAATTAAGCAAAATACTGTTAGTATAAGTTTGATTATGACTTTAATAACAGTTCATTGATATTTTATTCTTTATTTAAAGCCACTTTGCATGGTATTACATACCAGGTAGCTTAATAGATAGAGGATAATAAATGAGTTAATATATTTTGTTTCAAGTGAAAGAAAACTATTTCATAAGGGATTTAAATTTGATAATAATTGACCCAAAGTTTGTTATTTGTTATTCTATTGGTTATCTCAGCTAACTGTTTCCCTAAAAGCCTTTTATTTTTGATATACATGACAATGTGCATCGTTCTAAACAATGTAAACCACTTCATATACTGTTCTGAGTATTGCTATAACTTTGGATTTTATTTACTTTGACAGATAATTTTCAAAAACCATAGCTCTGTGTATTTTGTTAAAAATCTGTAATGAATTGCATTAAAATAAGATTTTATTACAAATGTAACATTGAAAACAGATAGCTACAAATGCAAACTCTCTTTAGGATTGTCTGTTATTTCTTTTAGACTGATTGGGGTATAGACAAAAAAACATCATGCATAATCAACAAAGCTGTTTACACAAAAGTTTACTATGCTTTTTTCTTTTTGTTCATACCATGATGAATCTAACAGACAATCCTTACTGGGTAAATTTTAAGCATATTTGTTTTTGTTTTTTTATCTTTAACAATGACACTTGATAATACAAAGTACCAATAATAAATAATATTTATTTATATTATATAAAGCAACATAATAGTCTGACATTCCTTACCAAAATATTTTTACATTCACTGAGGTACCGGTAACTGAAATTTAATGATTCTTAATCAAGATGTCATATCTAGTTTACCTTTGTAAGCACCAAATCATCCAACAGTGTTATTGTATGTTACACCAATGCAGAACATTTATCACTGAGAAAACATGAAAAATATACTGCTGGAAAGAAACAAAGGAACACATGGTATTTGAAACCCAAATTATTATTATTATTTTTTTGAACGACACACTCAACACATTAGAATTACGGTTATATCGGCGTCGGACATATGGTTATGTCGATAAAAAAAAACAGTGGTTAGCTGACGGGGATCGATCCTAGACCGACCGCGCATCAGGCGGGCACTGTACCACTGGGCTATGCTGCCCGCTAAATTCAGTAATAGAGCAGGGATGTGTATAAACTAGAGAGATGTACAATGTGGAATTGAATGTCAGGGCTGTCTGATTGAAGGCTAGTATCATGGGTGACCTGATTCTGTGGCTGACAGTTTTCACTGCAGTCAATATTCGCTGTTACTGTTTACACGTATATGTTCACCTATTTCTTTCCAGCAGTATATTTTACCCATTACAAGTGACAATTTGGGTAATAAATTGCTGTATGTCAAATTATCATTATAACAAGGAAGAATTAAATAATAATGCAGTTATGAAGGGTTTTCCGAAAATATATATGAATGCTTTAATTCATGACTATTATTATGCTATATAGTGCTCAGATGCACAATCAGCAATAACTGTGCTGTTTGGTTTCTGATGTAATATGTTGTATACATCTGAAATGTAGAACTTGTTAAAAATAAATGCTTTAATTCATTGTTAAATTGCTCAATCGTTAAACATTAGATGCTGAATTTATAGCAATCCCGTAATCAGGTGTAGCTTGACTAAAGAGATGTGTGTATTTAGTAACTTACAATACATGTCTTATTTTGCCCATATTTAAAACTTACAGGTAATATAACTATGTGATGATCACATTTCACAAGTCACAGGATTTCGGTAGGGTGTTGGGCCATTCAACAACTATGTAACACTCTGAGAGGAGAGGATACCATGTAAGGAGGAGGGATCTAGATTTATTACCAAATAAAACACACATCAGTATATACAAACAGTATACAACAACACTGGTAAATTATTATGTCACCATGCTGGTAAATTGGGAGGGAGTGCTTTTGATGAGAGTTACATAATGTTTGAGAGGAGAGTGCCCATAACATTGCAGTGAGGAACGGGTATTAAAAACAGTGTAGATTTTTGCATTATATAATTGTCTTTAATGCAAAACAAAGTGCCCTGAAAATGGTGAAAATGCTCCCCAAATGTTTAGTCTACCATGCCTTGCCAAATATCTAGGGAAAACACTACATAATTGCTGAATGGTTCCTACAGTTTGTCATGTTTGCTGATGATTACAGGACAAAGAACAGAAAAGTGTTCTCATAAAATTTGAAATCTGTGACTTCCATAAATTCAGCTCATGAATCAAACATATTTATGATTACAGTATATAATTTATAATGTTTAATTATACAATAGTTATGTGTTTTTACTTGTATTGAATGCTTGTTAGATGTTTTTTTGTTTATGTATCAAATACATTGATGTCTGTGTATGTGTTTTATTAAACATGTTGTCTTAGACTGTTATGCTTGTCACATAGCGTGGCTACTTTTCTGGTCTTTCAAAGTTTCAATTTGTAATGGCGTATCAATCACCTTTCTGAGAATATATACTAAATTGTTATAATTTATGTTCAAACCATTGTAGTATATAATGTTCCTATTTTATATTTTAAATTTTGCCATTGAAGTAGGTTGATAATATCCATTTTACTAGATTAATTTTTCCAGTAAATGTACAGGGCATTTATCATGGATGTTTACAGCACAAAAGCATATAATGTTTTGCATTATAAATTATTGACATGTTTATGTAAATTCAGTGACAAGGAAAATATTTTAAAGATGGAACAGACCATCTGTTGCATTGTCTTGTTATTGTGTGCATGTATAAACTTTAGAGTACAAGTATGCATTGTGATCACTATGTACATTTTTCTCGTCTTCAAGAGGATTTATTTTCTTTCTGTGAAATCTTTTAAGAATAACCTTTTAAAATGCTGAGAGATGCAAGTTACATTTCTTTATTTTTTCTCCTCAGTTTTAATTAAAATTTTATTCTCTTAAATATATTGCTTAATAAATTTAGTATTAGTTTCTACTAGGTGCTGCTATTAACCACAAGATCGGAAATTGTCAAACATTTTGTAATTTTGATCTAGTCATTGAGAGGAAACCTGCTATATTTATCCATTAGTAGATCTTTTATATGCACCATCCTACAGATCAGATAGCACATATCACAGGCTTAAATATATTGCTTTTAATAAATTTAGTATTATTAACTGTTTCTACTAGGTGCTGCTATTAACCACAAGATCGTAAATTGTCAAAATACATATTTATTAATCATCGGCATAAATCAAACATTTTGTAATTTTGACCTAGTCATTGAGAGGAAACCTGCTATATTTATACATTAGTAGATGAGGATCTTTTATATGCACCATCCTACAGACCAGATAGCACATACCACAGCCTTTGATATACTAGTTGTGGTGCACTGGCTGAAATGAGAAATAACCCAATGGGCCCACCGACAGAATGGAAGTCAAGACCAGTAGTAATACTGGCATACTTATACGTTGTATATTTTTTATTTCAAGTTTGTTTGATTAACTGTAATACTAATAGTCAATACAAAGGCTCTTGAAATACTGCAATTTTGCAATGATAGATGCTTGAATTTTGCAGGCAAAATTCTGTATACATTCTGTAAATAATCTCTTAAAGAACAGATATCTTAGCAAAAGTTTATCAAATCAAAACAAAATGAGCATAATGATAAATGCATATTTTAATTGTTCTGTGTATGTTCACATTTATTCATTGAACAATCAAACTGAGAATACATAAGAATACATTTTAAAATTTTATAGTCCCAGAACTGTGTTTTTTTATTTTACAGAATACATTTCGCATCCAAAGTTTTATTGCCGTCTTGTGAATGTAAATATATTCATTCATTCATTGTGCTACTAGATATTTATGTTTTTGATATATAAATAGTAGGGATGTTTTTAAATATTTTAGTTAGCATTTTAATATTTTTACTTGCTTGTCATAAATGTGCCATTTCATTTGTGTGTCCCGTTTGTGTCATTAGAGTCTGATACTAACATTCATTAGGGATGAGTATTTTTAAAAATCATTTCCTACCTTTATTGTTTTATTTCTATGCATCAACTGCATATGTAGGTTTTATTACATAGTAATGTTTGTGAGATGTAATAAAACAATGATGATATGTTTTGAAAGAAAACTTTACAGTGCTATGAAGGTTTGAGAACCCAGTTCAGTTCTCTAGGTAAATAACTGTGCCATGTTTATCATCAAACCACAAGTCACTTATGTCTCCTATACATTGTATATTGTAGATACCAAGTGCTATAGGAGACATGGCTTTCGTGTTGTAAATATTAAGTCTGGATTTATTTTTATTTTATGGTAGAGAAACGGTACTAAGATTATAAGATGACACCAGGTTCAACTTAGTCCAAGCATACATTTTTCATGCACAGTAACAATTGTTGGAACTTTTTTACCCTTATGCATAACACTTCCATGGAAATTCATGGTTTATACAAGGCTGCAAATTTAGCACAATTCTCATGTTTCTATGAATCACAATTTGGTTCAGAGGCATAAGATTATGAGACAGAATTCCAAAATATTTATATTAAATCATGTTTATGATTCTGGCAGAATCCTAAAAAAAAAAAAAACAATCCCCCAATTCAATGCCTGGATACCATTAGTAAACTGTTCATCACTTGGGCTGTACTGGGGATAAATCTGTTTAAATCCCACTTCTGATGATTAGCAGTCTGGGAAGTGCTGTGCACTACGGTTGTAGCAGTGGCCTAGCCACACTACTATAAACCCACCAAAACAATCTACTTCAGTGAAGGAAGAGGGACAAACGGCATGACCTAAAGTAACTAAGTTTTTAGTTCTTGGTCTTCAGAAAGAACAGAATGTATGTTTAATGATGCCACAGCACATTGTTCTTTAGGTGCATGACGATTGTAAATCAACCTGGACCCATATTTTCAAAGCTGTCTTAGTGCTCTGGTATTGTAAAACCATTGGAGACTATGGCGAGTGTCGTTATAGCCTGAGATGGTTTTGTAGTATCATAGCTCTAAGTTTGATGGTAGTTACTGGGTTCTGATCCCACTTCCAGTTAATGAGGGAGGTTTTAGGCAGTCATACCAATAGCTAATTTGTGAGGTTTTAGGCAATCATACCAATGTCATTCACTAAACATGAACTACTAACTATTAAAGCCTGTTGTTGACAGACAGCCCAGATTGAGGCAGTGTGTGGAATGGAAAACTGCATTAGACCTATTAGTTGAACAAAAAAACCATGACTTGTACTGTTGGCTTATAGCAATTTCATCACGCACAATGAGTTAGGACAATGATGTAAGTTTTATGTTTTCATTATTCAATTGGTGAAATTGAATTTGACTGACAGCTCATATTGCCAGCACATACCGGTCTCGGTGGTGTCATGGTTAAGCCATCGGACATAAGGCTGGTAGGTACAGGGTTCACAGACCAGAACTGGCTCCCACCCAGAGCAAGTTTTAATGACTTTGATGGGTAGGTGTAAGACCAGTGCACCCTCTTTTTCTCTCACTAATTACTAACAATTAACCCACAGTCCAGATAGCTGAGGTGTGTGCCCAGGACAGCATGCTTGAACCATAATTGAATATAAGCATGAAAATAAATTGAAATGAATGCCTGCACATGACAAGATTTTGTCACACATGGCCAGAAATCTCAAATGGATATTTTTCTCACATAAGGTGGAAAAAGTCTACAAACTCAATTATGTGAGATAGCTGAGCAAAACATCTTGTGTTGCTCAGCCAATAGTTCTCCTGTCCGACAGGATTTAGGTTAGTTCTTATAACTCATCATGTACAGTGACCATATGTTAGACACTTAAAAGCCATACTTAAAAGTGTGCTGGGGTGTTATGTGAAAGATTTGGGGTTTTTTCCATTCTTTTGAAGTAGTTAGTCTACCATGGAGTAATTTTCAGGCAATCATTATAGCATGGAGTAAGTACATGTGTTTAGAACATGGTGCAACTTGGCTCATTTTGTTGACTGGGTATATGTTGCTGAACGATCTCTGTCTTTAGGTTCAGTTTATGTTTTGTTGTAGTATGTAAGGATAAATGTATGTGACAAATAAATGGATGAATATAGTTTTATTAAGAAAGAAAAAAGAAAGATTTTGTTGTTTATTTGTTTACAAATTGTATCCTAAATATAATTATTTGTCATAACAAATGGTAAGTGATGTCAAACTAGCATCCCCTAAAAGCATCAAGCTAAATGGGGTTGATTTAAAAGGAAAACTGACTGTTGGAACATAAGTTAAGCTCAAGGAATACTGAACAAAAAAGAAAACAGAAATATTTTAATTTATCATATAATATCTTACATTTTCAGTGCATCAAAGTATGTGATATTTTTCTTGATCACATACTTCAAGAATTTGATAACTTTGCAAATTAGATGTAAATTAATTGAGGTTACGGCACTAGGTTTATTGACATTTAAGCAAACGTACTTTGGTGACACTCCATAATTGACGTATGCATTCATATTCTTTAAATAAAAATATTTCAATGGCGATTTGACACTGAAAGCTGTCCAGCGTTCAGAAAACAAAAAACGTTAGGCCCTAATTTGTTTTGATGTAAGGACATCCAAAATGACGTCATTCTAGTTTGACGTCATTTCTATTCAAAAATACAATGCGCCACATATTCTTACGTCATTTGAATATCTAGTAATGGCTGACTGGGATTAAAGTTGCCTGTACAGTTTACAAAAACATGTTATATAAAGCTTGAGATTATATGATTAAGAGATTATTACCCTCGTGTATTTCGGTATCGTCAATATCATATATTAGGAATTAAAATAATGTATTATGCTCGCATAATACAATTTTTATTCCTAAAATATGATATTGACGATACCGAAAAACACTCTGGTAATAACCTCTATATATATATATATATATATAGAGAGAATAATACATGAGTGGCCTTTAAATGTGATTTATCTCACAAGTTGTTTTAAAAGGTATCTTAACGAGCAAAAGCTTGATATGTTTTTTAAACGAGTTGTGAGATAAATGGTATCAAAGGAAAACAAATGTAGTGCCGGTATTCTATTTCTTACATATCCTCAAAAAACATGTTTTACTTAAATTTTAACATCTTTTTCGACTAAAAGATATTTACAACACTGCACTTGTAGCTAACTTACACGTCACAGACAGATGATTGTCAGGTTAACTATACATCAGTGTAATCAATTTCCATTGTGCGTTGTTTTTTTCATTGGATATATGGCATTGGTGACCTGGTCATCACCTAGGAGCAGCCAGTCGTATGTCTTGAAATTAACACATGTACTTGTGTAAACAGGGTATATATTATTATACATAACACATGGTGTGTAAGAAGTCTATGTATATACCGTATATGTGTGTGTTGTTTATATATTTTTTTGTCCCTTGATGCAACTGATTTGGTAAATAGATGGGTCAAAATGGGCCTAACATGTTCATAAGATGGTGATCATTTTAATATTTGTGTTTCATTTGTTCAGTGTATAAATCTATAATGGTGTGACTAATGCTGTAACATGTACTATCACACAAAATTCATTCAGTTAACACTTACTAGCCTGATTTTGCAGGAACCAGTCACATTATTATTGGTTGCTTGCACTTACTATCTCTAATTGGTTGGTTTCATAATTGGTTATACCGTGTAATTGATTGGCACCAAACGATCAACTTTTAATTACAAAATCCATTAAAATTATATGAACATAAGAAGGATTTTAATTATAAAGACTGTTTATCATTTCACCAGCAAAGACATTTATTAATATCTTTTTTCTTTATGTACGCATGAAAACAAACACCGATCCTAACATATTTACATATCAATTCCATCATTTAAACTAGAGGAACAATTACAATTAAAGGATTTATCCTGAGTTTGTAGCCATCTTAAAAGGTTATCGGCAAAAAAACTAACAAAAAAAAAACATTCTCTTAAAAAGTATAATTTTCTTGCTTAGAATATGAATATCTCTATAACCAATGCATTTCTGGTCATCAAATATTAAAAAATTTTGTAGTACCAGTATTTCAATATAAATTTTGGTCTAAAATCATTTTGTATGTACAAATTTATTACTTTTTAAAATGGCCAATAAAAATTATAAAAGTCATTCAAATTATATTTATCCATATATACAACTTACAAGTTACCAGTTATCAAATTAATGTCCCGAGTGAAATAATTTTCACTTGTCATAAGTTGTTTTTTAATGAAAATAGGAAAAAGCAGGGTGTGTGTCTTATTTTGCTGTATGCTGAATTTACTCTTGTTAAACCTTCATTATTATGCTTAATAGGAGGTTGGAAGCTGTAAAATTAGATTTTTCTATTATTTTTGTGTCATTAAAATTCAACACAATAATGGTAGAGAGAGAAAGGAGGGTTTCAAATTGGTAAATTTCAGATTATTTCTGTGACTTTAATTATTATAAAACCGGTGTCTTGGTTAGGTCATCTAGGTTATACTAGCTCGCCTACCCTTTATAATTTAGACAGACCATTCAAAATTCGCGCCAAAATTCCTTCATTCAAAATTCCATAGCCCCAAACACCCACCCCTGCCTGCTATCAATTCTGGTCGGACTGCTGGTGCTCCCTTGCACCTGCCAGTACAGGCAGTCCCTTCTTCTCCCTACCCAACTATCTGTCTTGGACGAAAGAGCTTGCTTTGCAAGCACTTGTGCCCACAACAGGCGTGCGCTACAACAGCTTGCTCTGAATGTGCATGTTAAGCCCTATGACTGACTGACTAGGTCATCAGTCAACAGGCTGGTAGGTACTGGGTTCAGATCCCAGTCGAGGCATGGGATTATTAATCCAGATACCAACTCCAAACCCTGAGTGAGTGCTCCACAAGGCTCAATGGGTAAGTGTAAACCACTTGCACTGACCAGTGATCCATAACTGGTTCAACTAAGGCCATGGTTTGTGCTATCCTGCCTGTGGGAAGCACAAATAAAAGATCTCTTGCTACTAATCTGAAAGAGTAGCCCATAAAGTGGCGACAGGTGGTTTCCTCTCAAAATCTGTGTGGTCCTTATCCATATATCCGACGCCATATAACCGTAAATAAAATGTGTTGAGTGCATCGTTAAGTAAAACATTTCTTCATTTTAATTATAATGTCAGTGAATAGAGACTTAATAGTTTGAATGAGAGGTTGACACATGTGCTCTTAGTTCTAGCTGTGACTTGAAGTTTTTGTGGCAGTACTTGCACTTGTGTTGACCTGTGTGATCCTTGAGATGGCGGGACAAATCGTAGCGGTCACAGAATCGACGTGTACAGAGATGGCACCAGAAGTAGTCTCCGGTGTGGCGCCGCTGATGACGTTTCAGGTTGTGGATGTGGTCGGTATGGTAGTCGCACTGTGTGCATGACAGTACTTTACACATCTTTGTTCTCCGTACCATGTTAAATAATGTGCTCAATGACTCGGACACAGTTGCCGGAAGTGTCGTAATTTTGTTGGCGTCTGAACCAGGTATTGGTGAATCGATGTTCTGGGTTGTTGTTGCTTCCAACGACTCTGAATATTGATCAGATATGGTGGTCTGAAAAGAAATGTTAAAACATTTAAATCTACAATGTCAAGTATATTGTTATTAACTATTTTGAATAAATAATAAAGTTTAATTTTCTAATTTTCTTTCCAAACTATGACTTCATTACTCTGGAATAAATCTGCATTGCATCTACACAATATATAAAAATATAATGCAGGTTAGGGTCTCTGGTCTACAATGTCATGTGATTTTAAAACTGCTTGATGATGTATTAGCAGTACTCCATTTCTGAAACAGAATGCACAGGGAAAACAAAACAACTGTTTACATATGTCATGGGCGTACATGGGGGGGGGGGGGGTTGATGGGTTTGACCGAACCCCCCTGAAATTGCTTTTTTTATAATTTAATATATCTGACATTATTATATTTACTCAACATAGAAATATATCTCTGCAATCTATTTTCGAACCCCCTTTTCAAAATCGAACCCCCCTTTTCAAAATCCTATGTACGTGCATCTGGTCGTGTTTTATTCAGTAAAAAAAAAATTCTTTTGTTTAATGACATCACTGGAATACATTGATTTATTAATCATTGGCTGTTGCATGTCAATCTTTTGGTGAGTTTGACGTATAGTCTTAGAGAAGAAACCTGGTAAATTTTTTCATGATTGGCAAAATATTTTTATATGCACCATCCCACAGACATGACAGCACATACCATGACTTTTGACATACCAGTTATGGTACACTGGCTGGAGCAATAAATAGCCTAGTGGGCCCATCTACAGGGATCGATCTCCTGACCTACTGCACATCAAGCAGATGCTTTACCACTAAAGAAACACCTACAATGACCTCTATAGATTTAACCCAGGATATCCGTCTACGTGGAAATGTGAAACAGGACTTATAAGCAGTCTGACCCTGGTACAATAGTCTTAAATAACCTGGCTTTAATTTTAGGTCTGCAATTTAGGTCCACCTTTTTCAGTGTAGATGCTTTACCCAAATTAAACAAGCCGTGTGGGTAATTTTTGGTATGCTTCCATCAGAGCACTGTTCAAGCACGCCTGTCGTGGACTCAACCTCTGACTTCACCAGAGAGTTATGTCCGTGACAGGAAAACTAGCCCAGAGTAGACAGGTCTTATATAGGTCACTTGAACAGTCATGTAGAATTATGACCTTCCCAATACAGAACCTTGTTTACAGTGTAAAATGAAGATAAAAATGGTGATTGTACTCATATCAAGGCAGCTGACAGCATTTACTGATAGCAGTAAAGTAAATTTTGATTCGTCTTTGTATTTTGCATTATTAAAGATATAGTTTGTTTTGTTTAACAACACAACTAGAGCAGATTTATTTATTAATCATCATCTATTTGATGTCAAACATTTAGTAATTTTGACATATAGTCTTAGAGAGGACACCTGCTACATTTTTGCGATTAGTAGCAAGGGGTCTTTTCTGTGTACCATCCCACAGACAGGATAGCATATACCATTGTCTTTGATATATCAGTTGTGGTGCACTGTCCGGATAGAAAAATAGTCTATCAACAGGGATCGATCCTAAACCGACCAAGCATCAAGCAGACTCTTTACCATTGGGCTACATCCCACCTCTAAAGTTATAAAATGTGTACAAGTACATGTGGTGTTTTGTTTTCTTCTTCTTCTTCTTCTTTTAAAAAAAACAAACAAAAAAAACAAAAAAACATATATATTCTGCTCTTTTATCATATGTAATTTTCTTCTTATGCCTTGAGTACATGAAATATAAATATAGAATACCAGGTTACTACGTTTTGATATCGTTATTTGGCGAGGTTTAGATAATGGGGTAACAGGCGAGCTTCAGCGAGCCTGTTACACCATTATCGAACCAAGCTAAATAACAACAATATTAAAACGTAGTAACCTGGTATTTTATTTATCATGCAACCCTTTTAAATCATACTTTGACTGTTTTTCATTAAAAAAAATCAACACACGATTCCCCCACTAACACCTGCTGGCGTAAATACGTCAGACAAAACAAATCATTTCCACCGGCAATGGTTTGATCATGCACAGATACTTTCCGCTATTGACGTGAAACTACTTGTTTTGTAATTTAAAGGTTAAATTTAAAGCGCTGACATTTAAAGTGGAACATTTGAAAAATAAAAAGTATTCTAATGGTACGGTAAATATAACAGGTTTATTTATGTAGTTCAACATTGTTTTGCTGGAAATGAATGTTCGTTAAATTAGGTGACATGTAAACTTGCTATGCACAGAATTCATTTCCTAATGACTAGATAACACATACATGTTATCAGACATAGACTATATAACACTTCAGATTATCATGTAGGTGTTAGCAGGTAACTGGAAGCTTGGTTGCATGATAAGACACAATATCAGGATCTTTGTGTGGTGGACCAAAACTAAAATCACAACCTGCAATGATTTAAGACAAATAATGTTTGCACTACTAATGTATGTAAGACAAAAAGTCACAAAAACCCCCAAAACAAAACTCATTTCAAAAACTTTATTATTCACCACATTGCACCAGTTATTTTGATAAATAAAAAAATTAACAGCACTATTGTTGTATATGCATGTGTATTGTGGCGCGTATGTACATTATGAAAACTATGTACTACATTAATTAAAGTACTGTAGATCCTGAAATTAATGCGATCATAATATTAATGCGAAAAATGCGAGGCAATGCTATTCGCATTAATAATATGACGCATTTATTTCTATGTTTTGTCTGTATTAAAGCAAAACAATAATTATTTAAAATACCGATACATTTAATAAAACAAAACAAACAACATTTAAAATACCAATACCAATGACTGTGGGTAACGGAGCCCATCAATCTCGTCCTAAACAAAAGTATAAACACAACTGGAGCGGTTCAAGCTTGTCTACTTGTCTAATAGACCAGCAAGCTGCCAGCCACGTGTAATGATTGCTTTGTCTTTGGCCACCTTGTCAAAAGCCGACACGATCCATCGCGCATGAATAGGTTTCAACACGTTCTTTGTTTTTCTTCTTCAAGTTTGCTGCAACAATGTTAGCATACCATTGTGTGAACTGTTCTTTCATTGCAGACACTAATTTTGCACTATAATTTTTTATCTATTTATTTTTCAAAGCATTGTGATGAAATTTTTTATTTCAAAGGGAGGCCACTCGCATTAATTTCATGTCGCATTAATGTCTGACCACCGTGACTCGCATTAATTTAGGGACGCATTAATTTCAGGATCTACAGTATTCAGAAAATTATGACATAATAATTTCAAATAACATCACTGAGCAGTCATTCACAAATACACCGTGCCACATATTCTTACGTCATTTGTATATCGCGTAATGGCTGACTGGAATTAAAGTTAAGTGTACAGTTTACAAAAACACATTATATTAAGCTTGAGATTATATGATAAAGAGATTATTACCCTAGTGTTTTTCGGTATCGTCAATACCATATATTAGGGATAAAAATAATGTATTATGCTCGCCAGAGACTCGCATAATACAATTGGGATGGTGCATGTGAAAGAACCCTATTGATGGAAAAAATTTAGCAGTTTTCTTTGTAAAACTTTTTATCCAAATTATCAAATGCAGTGGCGTAGGAAGGTGCCAAAAAGTAGGGGGGGAGCACACACACACACATGCATATAAACCATTGCTGCTGCTACTGGCTTAAGAAAAGTAGGGGGGGAAGCACACACACATATATAAACCATTGCTGCTGCTACTGGCTCAAAAAAAGTAGGGGGGCACATGTAACAGCATGAAACTACAGTAAACAAGAGAGCAGCACAAAGAGATGATCCTTCACTTTTATTTGCAGGTCATCTTACTGAAATCGGACTCAATGGTGTCGTGGCTAAGCCATCGATCTACAGGCTGGTAGGTACTGAGTTCAGATTCCAGTCGAGGCATGGTTTTTTTAACCCTGAGTGAGTGCTCCACAAGGCTCAGTGGGTAGGTGTAAACCTCTTGCATTGACCAGTGATCCATAACTGGTTCAACAAAGGCCATGGTTTAATAGTTTCTGGTTTTTGTAGATGGTTTTTCTGACACTCGTCTCAAGAAAATCAATCTTTGGAGCAAGCTTTAGCGAGCTCAATGGATTGATTTTCTTGAGACGAGTTTAAAAAAGAATAACAAATTACATTGTTTGATCAAAGCTGTATTTGTTGATCAATTGATATGCTAAACAAATGTTGAGATGAAAAACTGAAGGCTAAAAGTAAACTTCAAATTTTTTATATTTGAAGAGAATTACAAGACAAACTTTCATAACGTGGGTCATTAACTGAGCCATGCATTACATTACTGGAAAACGGAATAAAATCAAGTTTGGTACCTCATCCATTTTGTTTACATTTCACATAGACCTGCGTTAAAAATGGTACATGTTATGCGACATCATATACTACCTTGCTTAAGAAATGACGTAATCAACAGGTAGCAACCACCATCTACATCCCAATATTAACCAATGAAAAGACTGGATTAGCATCACACACATGTGGTAGACGTTTTTTCTACCACCCCTTTCTTGCACCTTTCTACGACGTCATTGTACTAGAATGTGCATTCCTGCCTGTGGGAAGTGCAAATAAGAGATCCCTTGCTGCTAATCAAAAAGAGTAGCTCATGAAGTGGCGACAGCGGGTTTATTCTCAAAATCTGTGTGGTCCTTAACCATATATCTGATGCCATATAACTGTAAATAAAATGTGTTGAGTGCATTGTTAAATAAAATCTTTCTTTCTTTCATCTTATTAAAAGAAAGTTAAGATAAATTGATGAATTGTTTTCAAAATAAGTCCATATTATTTTGATCTCAAAACTGACAATGTTTTATCATGTAACACAGAGCTCTGAGAAACTATAAAATCTGGCACTTTCTCTATCATGGATTAGCTGCAGTTATTTGGAAAACAATTCACACTTCATTTCTGTTTCTATTAACAGTTCATGGTAGATCTAAATACATTTTTATTTCAATAAAAGTATGCCCATTTCACTATATTGGTTAATGTTTATGCTTATGACAGTAGCTTCTTGTTTTTACGTTAAAATTATGGACACTACAATCTTATAAATAACCAGACATAAATGCTCTTCATTCAAATAGTGCCCGCCTGATGCGCGGTCAGTCTAGGATCGATCCCCGTCAGCTAACCACTGGGGTTTTTCTCGACATAACCATCTGTCCGATGCCGATATAACTGTCATTATAATGTGTTGAGTGCGTCGTTAAACAAAAAAAACACAAAACAAAAACAAATCATTCAAATAATATTGTGGTATAAATTTATTTGCCAGGACATCTGATTCATGCACAATTGTGGACATAATATTGATTTTATCTAAGATTTAACTGAATGTTACAGAATAATGTATGTTTTTTTATTACCCATATGGGCAGAAAGATGTGGGGAAAGAAAAGTATTTTTTACTTAGGGAAAGAAAAAATCCCATTTCTTCCCCTAAATACATTTTGACATTATAAATGTATACTACCAAATCAAATCCCATAGATGACAATAGTAACATATGTGGCTAAAACTCCTACCTGTAGCGTATCAATCGACATTATCAATCGACATAAACGCCACGGATATAAATACTACCACCCCTCACACTTAAAGTGAATAAGAGAAAATTGGGGGTCAAGCTGTTCGGTTCTGAGATAATCCTATGACTACCCTAGTCCCGCACAAAATTCGAGTACTTTTTTTTACAGGTACCCCATACATGTTTCAAGCACAAGGCTACTTGACACATTGGTACTAGGTGAAATAAAATTGCATACGTTTTTTACCCAAATGAAACTATTATTTTGTAACAACCAACACACTCACATTTATAACCAATCACAGGACTTGTGGTTGTCACTTCTCTATAGATCAAAAGTTTGGTTTAGTACTACCTATAGGCAGTTAATTGTGTGTAAGAATACTTTCTGTGGCGGAAGTCATGTCAACAACTAACATACGTCATCAGCGATATGAATGTCACAGCAACGATGCAACGTTGCCTCTTGTTCTCAACTTGCAAACTTGTTTTCAACAAAACTATCATTTGAAAATCTTCCATAAAATGATAAATATTGAAAATATCATTTATCTTGCACCCATAAACTGATGTTGTCCTTCCTTTGGCTCAGAAAGTATAACATCAGTTTACTTGTGCAAGATAAACAGTATTGTCCAGTAGCAAAAAAAAGGAAAAAGAAATGTTGTATTTAACAATGCACTCAACACATTTCATTTATGGTTATATGGCATCAGACATATGGTTAAGGACGACACTGTTGCCACTTCATGGGCTACTCTTTCTGACTAGCAGCAAAGGATCTTTTATTTGCGCTTCCCACAGACAGGATAGCACAAACTATGGCCTTTGTTGAACCAGTTATGGATCACTGGTCTGTGCAAGTGGTTTACACCTACCTATTTAGCCTTGTGGAGCACTCACTCAGGGTTTGGAGTCGGTATCTGGATTAAAAATCCCATACCTCAACTGGGATCTGAACCCAGTACCTACCAGCCTGTAGCCCAATGGCCTAACCACAATGCCACCGAATCTGGTGCCGAGTAGTGAGTTGGGTATTCTCTAAATGCATCACATGACTAATAACTATGAATATAAGAGATAAAAATAAAACTGCCAGTTGTGCTGAGATATTGTAAGATTATAACCAGTTCCAGCTATTTGTAACAGGGTTATTTTCGGGCACAATATACTGATTTACACTCATGTTAAACAGGCAAAGAAAATGGTGAAGTCAATACTATTTAGTGATGGACAATACCAAACAAAACCTGGGTTTTAGATATAAAATCATAATGTAAACATACTGTCAACTGTCCTAAAAGTAATAATGTGCATTCTTTAGAGTAAAATATTTATGAAATGTATGAATGAATGTTTAATGACATCCCAGCACAAAATACACATCGGCTATTGGGTTTATGAAACAGTTATGGCAATAAATAGAAACTTTGTTAACACCAAGAAAACAGTAGTCTTGTTTATTGATTGAAACATATTTTATTGCTTTTTAAACAGAACAAATGGATTAGACACAAGTTACACAACTTACTAGGCCTTCTCCAAAATACATACATGTTACGACAGTAACAACCTTGTAATATGTAATAACCTTGTTAAAACCAATGATAATCATACATTTGAACAAAATCATTTAACTTTGAATATAACTACAAAGGTTCTTTGAAACAAAACAAATAACATTTGCCATATTTGAAAAATACAATTTTAAAATGTTTAATATGATTATTAATGGTTTCCATTTTTAATCATCAGCTGCAAATCTACTGTTCATGGCTGGATGTGACATCTGTTAGCATTCGTAACCAATCAAATGAACATATTTATTTTTAAAATATTAACATTTTAGATATGAGTATTAAGATTGATAGCTGTAGACTGTTTCAGTGGAACTTAATTTGTTTACTATACATGACTTGTTTGTAAAAGTAAAGATGTGACTAAAAAAATGTTTTTTTTCAAATTTCACTTTAAACTAAAAGAATATGTAATAAAATGGTAATTTTCTAAATATATCACATGCATATGAAATCTATTATCTTACTAGTATTACTTTTGACTTTTAATCACCAAGCGGGCAGCATAGCCCAGTGGTACAGTGCCCGCCTGATGCGCGGTCGGTCTAGGATCGATCCCCGTCAGCTAACCACTGGAGTTTTTCTCGACATAACCATATGTCCGACGCTGATATAACCGTAATTATAATGTGTTGAGTGTGTCATAAAACAAAAACAAAAAACAAAATTTAATCACCCAGTTGGCAAGTTACGTTTTACCACAAAGTTTCTATGTTATTTGTTTGGTTACGGACAATACAGAGAATCCTTACTGAATGTAAAGTAAAGCTAGTAGTATGTTATTAGTAGGATTCTATCTTCATTGTTATGTCTCATTGTGCACTTAATTATTTATACAAATTAAAAATTAGCTAAACCCTCGACACAATTCAGAAATATTTTCAGCATGAGATATGTCCTTGTAGCCATAATTTAGTTATTTTCAGGCATAAATTCTGCATGAAAATAACAATTACAAATTCAGCTATATTACTTACATTTGTTTTTAGTTTAACATGTTGTAACCTTATAAAGTAAAATACAAGAAAATTGAGTATACATGTGTATGTTTCGGTATTTTTATAAAGTAGCTAAATTAATAATGATGCATTTTGGAAGGTTAAGGACACTACAGTTACAGATACTACAAATCCAAGTTAAGTGTGTATTATTTTCAAATCCTTCAGCTACTTTATATATCTATTACTTTGCAGACATTCTCTGTACATTGGACTAGTAAACCGCAAATGGATGCAGAATTCTTTTGAGCTAGTCAAAACTTATTAGACAGTTACTGACACTTCAGATTTTTTGTGACAAACCTATAAGTTTCCTTAATTTTCTTAATTTTTTGTAACATTAAAAAATGTTGCACTTTTTATTCCTAAATCATAAATACATGTACAAAATATTTGTAAGAAAATTCAGTGCAACATGATTTAATTTCACTTAATTTTTAAAGAATTAATGTCCAAATGGCATGAGGTATAGACTATATTTGAAAAAAGCATAACAAACTATAATGACGTCCAAAAGAAAGTATACCAATACTGGGGACAAAATTTCATTCCATAAAAGCAGAAATATTTAAGCACCATTTTATTTTCATTATCCAAATTATAAAAGAAATTAAATCAGTTTTTCTTTATAGTTTCTTTTGGATGTCAGTACATTTACATAAATTGCAATAACTTTTGAACCTGATGACCACTTTTTTATAAAATAACTCCCATTTTAAAGAGAATTGAATTCTCTGCAAATAACTGTCATTTTGAGATAAAACATGTTCAATATATGTTTATGACAATGGGATGATTTCTGTCAAAATTAAAATGGAAATCTTTAATGACAAAAAGTACTCTATTTTGTCCCACTGTGCAATTTTGTTTATTGAAATAAGAGACATGTAATACTTCAAACAGTTAAGTGTGACCCATATGCACCAACACAACCAAACAATGATGTGTTGGGCCACAATATTTCATTGTAGGATAGCATAACATATTGAATCATGATTTGGTCCCTTTATTGTAAAAAAGCTGCTCTAGCAAGAGAAGGTAGTTGTGATAATGTATAACAGTTATGTCTTAAAAACATATCATTCTTTGACAAATTTCATGATCCTTTGTGGCTGAAACTAAAGAACAATGGCAGAATTTAGAATAAGACATTTACATTGGTATCACTGGCATAAGCAGGATTTTATATCAGGGGGTAGCGGGCAGGATAGCCCAGTGGTACTGTGCCCGCCTGATGCGCAGTCAGTCTAGGATCGATCCCCGTCAGCTAACCACTGGGGTTTTTCTTGACATAACCATATGTCCGATGCCGATATAACCGTAGTTATAATGTGTTGAGTGCGTCGTTAAACAAACAAACAAACATATCAGGGGGTCTGTGGGAAGTGCAAATAAAAGATCCCTTGCTGCTAATTGGAAAGAGTAGCCCATGAAGTAGTGGCAGCGGATTTCCTCTCAATATCTGTGTGGTCCTTAAGCATATGTCTGATGCCATATAACCATAAATGAAATGTGTTGAGTGCATCGTTAAATAAAACATTTCTTTCTTTCTAAACTTAATGTCAAAGGATAACTGGGTTACACTAAACTAGGCTTGTATGATGCACAAACAAAATCATTGTTCTTGCAACTTCCAGAGGCCTGAAAAGGCAATAAGATCCTTCTGAACAGATAGAGTGAGATCTGTAATTCTTAATCACATCCGAAAGTAATATGATTATGTGTGGTTATTTAATTGTTTTTGTTTTTGTTTTTTATGTTTAACGACGCACTCAACACATTATATGTACGGTTATATCGGCATCGGACATATGGTTATATCGAGAAAAAAACCCAGTGGTCAGCTGACGGGGATCGATCCTAGACCGACCGCGCATCAGGCGGGCACTGTACCACTGGGCTATGCTGCCCGCTGTGTGGTTATTTAAAGACAGAAGAATAAAACAATTGGATTACCACAACAATCACTTGTATTATTACATAAATAAAGAGGTTGGAAGTTATTAGCCAACTGAAACCAACACGGCAACAAACAAATCAACATCTTCTAATGAATACAACTTCATCCCTTGGAAATATGGCTGTCTTTTTGTAAGGGCTCTAGGGACAATTATGCAAGATTTCCAACTGTCAAAATAAAAATGAAAGGTATTCCATCTTTTTTGAAAAACAGCATTCAGAGGCACATGTATCTATCAACAGATGTTCATCTCAATGAACCTAGTATATACTAGCCTGTTGACCAATGGCCTAACCAGAAGATGATGTTGATGGAAGTATTCCAACAGAGATAGATTCTTGGCAGGAGGTGAAATGTATTCAAGTACATGAAGATACCATACCAAGTGACTTGAACAACATGGCAGCACCTCTGATTTTACAGACCATGTTGTCACTTCAACAGCAGATTCAACAGTTACAAACAGCAGTAAATGGCAGAACACCAGCAGCAACGAGTGGATCAGCTCTCGGGGCTAGGAATCCTAACTTGCAGTCAGCGCTGAATAGTCTGGCAGAAAGTGGAACAAACAAAACATATGGGGTTCCTCTGGACCTTTTGCCACATATTGACATAGTAGTACCAAGCCTGAGGATGCTGATTATCGAAGGTAAGGATGTGAACTTATCTATGCTGCTAATTCCGGGATACGAGTTGGAAAGCCCCAAAACTGGAAACTTACACAATAGAATAGGTGAATCTCTTCAGGAGGTGGAATGTGTTCCAGTACATGAAGATACTATACCACCATCTACACAGATAGAGCTTGAGAGAAGTGTGTTTCAGCCAAGTGACTTGAACAACATGGCAGCACCTCTGATTTTACAGACCATGTTGTCACTTCAACAGCAGATTCAACAGTTACAAGCAGCAGTAAATGGCAGAACACCAGACACAACAAGTGGATCAGCTCTCGGGGCTGGGAATCATAACTTGCAGTCAGCACTGAACAGTCTGGCAGAAAGTGGAACAAACAAAACATACGGGGTTCCCCCGGACCTCTTGCCACATATGGACATAGTAGCACCAAATCTCAGGAGGCTGATTACTGAAGGTAAGGATGTAAACTTATTTATGGTGTTAATTCCAGTATATGAGCTGGAAAGCCCCAAAACTGGGAACTTACAGAATAGAATAGCTGATCAACAATTATCCAATATGCTGTCCCTTTCAGAATTTCTCACTGCATTTGGAAAATATAAACAAATCATGTGTAATGCCTTTCCTCAATGCCAAAAGGAAATGGATTTGTATGAAGGTATCATAATTAACATACACAATAGCCATGGGAATGCATTCTATGACTACCATCAACTTTTTTTTGCTAAATGTGCTGAAGCCTCGAGACAAAATAATACTAAAGTAGACTGGTCACTGATGGACACGAGACTGTATGGGTTGGTAACTGCAGGAAGAAGGGCAAGAACCTGTGAACTTTGCTCTAGTGTAATGCATGCTACCAACCAGTGTGACAGACTAAAGTCTAGCTTTCAATACAGTAGCTACATTGGCATCAATAGAAAGAGCAAATTCAAAAAAAGAGGGGAGAGACAAACAAGGCAGAACAAGGATTTCAGTGACTGGGAGTAAAGTGTGCAATAACTTTAATGAAGGGAAATGTACATGTCATAAATGCCCATTTCTACAGGTGTTGAAAATGTAAGGTGACAAAAGCTACCCACAGTGCAGCCACTTGTCTAGCGAAGTCAGATTGACTGCCATCTGTTTCAAGCCCTATCAATGGTGACAGATTGCAATATGAATTACAACATCATCCCAACAAAGAATTCGTTACACAACTGTGATCTGTTCAGAGTCAAGCCCCTGGCATCCAGAGACAGGCCTCTGGATGGTCATGCTCGAAACCTTAGTGGTATATGAGCATGCTCAAGGGTTACACACACAACTGTAAACATGGATTTGATACATTAGTGTTTTGCTTTCCTACATATGTTAGAGTGTAAACATCTTTTGACTGTCACACAACAACCAGATATTATATCCAGATTCCTACATAGAGCACCCAGAGCAGTGAGACAACCGCACCCATGCCCTCCACCCTCAGTGGTAATGTTACTCTAAGGGAAATTGTTCACATGTTGTGGGAGAACTTAGTAGCACCTAAAACCAGGGATGCATACAACACATGCTGTAAAAGTTTCAAACGATTTCTTCTGTTAAACTGTGTTACATGGAACCGCACACTTATACCACCTATATCAGAAGATATTTTAATTTATTATGTAGCACACTGCTTCACAAATCTAAAATTACAAATAAGCACAATAAAAATATATCTCTGCGACATTAGGTACCATTATATATGGAAGGGACACAACTCTTTCTTAAAAGAAGGACTTCTGCTAGCACGTCTTACAGCAACATTACAGGCAGTAAAGAAATTACAGGGGAAACCATCTCAGTTAAGACTTCTGATCACACAAAACAAAACAAAAACATATTGGAACAAATGTGTCGAGCATTAACTCCAATTATCAGGGTTTATTTAAAATATACACCAGTTTTATACAAACATGATGCATGGCCAACTGCTTGCTACACCAGGGTCAGTACAAGCCCAGTAGGCAAGCCCATGTACACAGTTACTAGTGCTAGAGTTACAAATAGACTGCTAGGAGCTGCAGGTAACCCAGCTGGGTGCTCACACAGAGATAGAGGTCAAGTATGCATGCTTGTAAGCTTACAGTGCAAGTTTAATGGCTAATCTAGTCACATGATCTTCTGGTCTCTGGGAGCCAGTGCCAGGCTCTTGTTGTTGCATTGTTCTTGTAGCTACAGTACATATCAAGACATTCACAACTATCTGATTACAGTATTTTGTTATAACTTGGGGGGAATTCAGCAGACATTTTCAATTTCTCCTTCATTTGGGCATCTTTCACCCCAAGTGGTCTGTATAAGATAACATAGATATTAATTCTATGGATAAATATGTAACTTAAACATAGATATGTCACAAATAGTAATGCCCATAAAGCTTCTGCCAAATGGGCAGTATCATTACAATGTACATATATGCAGCCCATGAAGCTCCCGCTGAATGGGTTCACAATGCATCCTCAGTTATCAGCCGTACTACTCGTACACTATACTGCTCAACAGGCAGTCGGTGAATTATCTGGTGTCATCAAGGACAGTACCACCCCATGAAGCTCCCGCCTAATGGGTAGCTCCCTAAAGTCGACAGGGAGTCGGTTTTGTTCTTGACATCATAACTTCTTTAGGAGTTCACTACCCCATGAAGCTTCCGCCTAATGGGTAGCTCCCTGTCCTGGTATAATACAATAATTATAGTAGCTGCTGAATCATCCCCCAAGTCCCAAGAAAGTAGTTTGTATAGTATATTGTTGTTTATTGTATTGTTTGACCATTATGACATATATACATGTATGTATTACATATTTATAGTGATGTTTAAAGTAAACTTATCTGTATGTCATTATAAATGATAGTTGATATATGTATGAATCAGAATAGAGTTTATTATTTACAAATACATGTGTCTGTTGTGTATAAATGTTCATTGTTGTGTGCAGTATTCACATAGCCTTCTATGGGTTCTTGAGATGTGTGGTATTTACTACAACAGGAAATTCTTCTTTTGACCCTACAACTGACCTGTGTGTGGAAGATCTACAGTTTCATCATGAGAGCAGTAGTGTGTTAGTTAGTCTTAAGAGATCGAAAACAGACCCATGTAGAAAGGGTGTGAAAGTATAAGTGTTCAAATACAATGGAGTGACCTGTCCTTATGAAGCCTTTAAAACTTATCACAAGGTGCGATCACTTTTACCATTACATAACAGACCTACAGACCCACTGTTTATCACAAACAGGAGAAGCTCTCTCTAGAAGTGTATATTTGGGATATTTAAATGAGGTGCTCCAGTTCTTAGGAATAGATGGCCTCAGACCACAATTAATTTCCCTATATGTTTCTATATAGCCTTAGTGGCTATAACATTTTTATTAATATCAGCAGGCCCGTGGATTTTTGTATGTACCTTTGCCTGCTTGGGGGATAAATACCCTGAAAAGGACAACCCCTGTTGTCCGGCTCTTTCTCCCAACATATTGCTTTAAACAGACACACCCTCTAAACCAGGCCGGAGTACACCCATTTTACACAAAAAGCACTACTTTTGCATGGGCCGGAATTACCACAAACAAGTCTTCAATGTCAACAAGTTACACATCTTTACAAACTACATGCTCTCCCCAGTCACTTCAGTCAAATACTTGCCACCTCATAGCTGTCTGCCATGAAATAATCAAAGTCAAACAGTGGACTACTTGCGCGGTTACATTTCCGGATTTTGGACAACCAAATGGGAAGATAACTGTAATCTGAGGCCAGATTCATCTGGATACAGTGACCATTTTTTTTCAGATCATTGGAGCAGCAACGTCAGCTGGTTAAGCCAGAGTGGACGACCATTTGATCAAAGCCTTAGGTCGATGATCTTCTGACTGTTATCAGAACTCCTGTTGATAATACAAGAATTGTAACCAGCCTTACTACTCATATATTATGCTGCTCAACAGGGAGTTGGTGGATTATCTGGTGTCATCAAGGACAATACCACCCCATGAAGCTCCCGCCTAATGGGTAGCTCCCTAAATTCGACAGGGAGACAGTTTTGTTCTTGACATCATAAAGACGTTCAACACCATATGAAGGTGCCCTTTAATGGGTAGCTCCCTAAAGTCGTCAGGGAGTTGGTTTTGTTCTTGACATCATAAAGGAGTTCACCACCCCATAAAGCTCCCGTCTAATGGGTAGCTCCCTGTCCTGGTATAATACAATAATTATAGTAGCTGCTCAATCATCCCCCAAGTCCCAAGAAAGTAGTTTATATAGTATATTGTTGTTTATTGTATTGTTTGACCATTATGGCATACATATTTTTTGTGATGATGTTTAAAGTAAACTTATCTGTATGTCATTATAAATGATAGCTGATATATGTATGAATCAGAATAGTTTATTATTTACAACTACATGTACATGTGTCTGTTGTGTATAAAAAGTATTTTAATTAAAACATTTAAATTTTATTTTATATATATATACAGTCAAACCTGTATATAACGGTCACCCATGGACCTGCCAAAAATGGCCATTATAGAGAGGTGACCCTTATATACAAGTTCACAAAATTAGAACCCATATATTAAAGAATATCACAACTGTCATAAAATGATGTCGCATTTTTAAACCATTCCCACACTAGCTTGTTTATGTCAACATTGCCTGTTGCTTGCTTTGCCTTTTCCTTTCGGCTAAAACATTATTGTCAAAATCGACCAGAACACCAGCTTTACTTTTTAAAATAGAATTCATCAGAAAACGTCCTACACCAAAATGGTCGGCGATCTTTTGCTCACATAAATCCCCTTTCTCAGATTTGATAATAATGTCGATTCTCTGTTCTAACGTTAAAGCAGTGCAATTTTCCGGTGACATTTTGCATACAAATGTTTTTTTTTCTTTTCTTTTTTCTGAAACGCTAACATTGACTTGCAGAAGATATTTGGTGTAATTGAAGGTTACTACCCATGTGGCACGTTTGACTCATTTGATTATTTTATGTCACCGTTAATCCTTCAGTTGAGTCTGACCGTTGATTACAGCTGATTAAGATCAGGATAGGCTGAAATAATCCGAACACGGGGCATCTGCAATGACCGCCGCCTGCGGCAATTCATGTTTATTTACCAATCATGTCTGGTTAGAAACAATGAAACACCTAACTTAATACCCCATTAAATTTTGTTTCATTTCTCGAGACTCAATAGAGCTACCATACCTACAGATTACATTATGTACAACCAATGGGAAGTCGTCTACTATTCAGTGAGGATGCTAAGAACCAGTCAAATTACACCAGCAGTAACTGTGTGTCACAGAAGTTACTGAGTGTCCGTTTGTTTTTCAATTACGATCAGAGAACTACAATGAAACTTTACTTTGACAGAATATAAACATGGCCATATAAACACATTTAATTTATAATGTTTAAGATGATTGAAAAAGTAAAGACATAACCAGGGTCAAAACATAAACCAAAAAACGTCATCTTGTGACCGTTATAGCAGGTTCAACCTGTGATTTTGGGTGGAAAATAGTGACTGCTGGCCGTTATGAACAGGTGACCGTTATATAGAGGTCAAATAAGGAAGGAAATGCATTGGGAGCTAAATGGAACTGAACACAAATTTGACACTTTTGATACTGCCTCCGCCCTCAAGATGTAAATCACTGGGAAACTTCTATGTACCTATATCTTACAGTTTGACTGCATCACAGTGAGATAAACATTATTACAAAGGTTATTAATGCATCTGACTTCATTTGAAAAAAAGTACGATTTAATTTACAAAATATGCCTATGAGTTATTATGCCTGTATTATGCTCCCAAAACCCCACCTAAAAAAAAAACAGTAAAAAAAAAACCCCCAACAAATTTATATTAAATAAAACAACAAATTCCTGACTTAAATTCATTCTGTACTAGACAGTTATGAGTAACTAAAGAGAAATTCTTTACATTTGAAGAAAGAAGAAGTTTTTGTTTTTGTTTAACAACACCACTAGAGCACACTGATTTATTAATCATCAGCTATGTCAAACATTTGGCAATTCTGACAAATAGACTTAGAGAGGAAACCTGCTAAATATTTTTACATTAGTAGCCATGGATCTTTTATATGTACCATCCCACAGACAGGACAACACATACCAAAGCATTTGATATAACAGTCATGGTGCACTGGCTAGAATGAGAAATAGTCCACTAGACCCACCGACAGGGATCGATCCTAGATTGACCGTGCATCAAGCGAGTGCTTTACCACTGTGCTACATCCCGCTCCTTGTATTATGCCTGTATTATGCTCCAACCCCCCCCCCCCC